>AZLU01000108.1:0-116147 GCA_002224055.1 Pezizomycotina sp. ARF18 | reverse complement strand
AAGTTCGAGATATCGGGAGTTCTACCTTCCTATCTTCCCTATAGTATCGTCTATTACTCCTTTATACCTCGAGCGGCCTTAATTAGCGTATAGTTATAATTAGATTATATAATTTACCGCCTCTATCTATAGCTAACGCGGTAATTCCGACGCGGCTAATATTACCTTTAATCTATCGATAAAAATCTAATTTAAGCTTCTTAGGTACGCTATTCTATTAAGATACGTATATAGCTAAGATATAGACTATGATCCTACTTCGTTATAGCGTCTATCGATAAGGTATATTTTACCGTCTATCGTATTATAGCTTAATAAGCTTAAGGTTAACTAACGTTTAGCTATTAAAGATACATTAAAGTACGAGTATCGTCTCTACCTTTTTATCTTTTATAAAGTAGATTCTAGAACTTGACTATTTCCTTTAAGGAAGGTAATAAAAACCCTATATAATCTCTAAGGCTTTATATACGCCTTATTATGTATTAGTAAAATCTAAGAAGATTATCTCTATTAGCTTATACTTACCTAATTAAGGTTTCTCGCGGTAGTATTACCTTTCGATTTAGTAAGTCCGTAGGCCTATAGTTAATATAGCCTTATAAGATCTTACCGTCTTTAGTAATACCTAATATTACTTCTATACTTATATTTACTTAATATAATCCTTACGATATATCGAGCCGTTTATATATTCTTATATAGTAGCGAGAGCTAAACTTTCTTTATGATATTATAAATCTACCTAAGATCCTATAATTCTAATTTTACGTAGCTTTAATTCTTAGCCCGTTGTCTAGTTATTATATTATTACCTTATTAGATTCGTTATTATATATTTACCTTATCTACGCGAGAGATTCGAGAATAAATAGGCTATACTTTATCTTTAAGCGTTATATAGCGTATTCTTATTTAATAAGACTAACCGCTCGTACTCCTTATTAAGCCTATAAATACTAAGCTAGTACCGATAGAGCTATAGTACTTTTCTATTACCGATCGTAATATTTTATAGCTTTAAGAGGGGTTTATAGGTAAAAATACTTCTCTTACTATTATATAAGAAGATACGCCTAAGTCAGGAACTACCGATCGTTCTCTAAGAGCCGGTATCTCGTATTAAGGTTTTATACTATAAGGCTAATACCCGTTATTACCGCTATCCTTCTTATCCTTTATACGCTTTCCTATAGTACGGCCTCTTATATCTAACCTTATTTAGTAGTAGTATTTACCCTCGAAACTTACGAAGCCTTCTTATCGTTCTTTAGGTTTTACCTCGGCTATCTTCTCTAAATAGCGCCTTATTATCCTTAGAGCTAACGTTCTCCGGTATATCGTATTCTACGCTTTACCTCTTTTAACGAGTAGCGCCTTCTGGAGTAATATATCGAGGGTCGGTTCCTTTTACTATATTAAATTATTATCTACTAAAGTTTATAATAAACGTCTCCTAGTCGCTACTAAGGTTACTATAGACGAGATTAATAGCCTTCTATATAGCTATATTATCCTTAGCCTATACCTAGCTTCCGTCTTCTTCCGCCGTCTTTCGCCTTAGTCTTCTCTATTAAGATCGAGCTAATTTATATTTATAACGTTCTCTAATAGTCTCGATACTCTATAAAATCCTTAAATATTAACTCTTTATTCTTAAGTCGAATTACCTTAGTTATTTTTCTAATATAAGGCTTACTAATAGCGGTAATAATAGCGATATACGCTAACTTAAGGTATCCTATACCTTATTCGCGCTACTATTAGTTAGATTATAGATAAGTACGTTAAGTCTCTACCTTATGTAAGCTTTAATAATAGTATAGCCTTTAAGTATTATCTTAATTTTAGTACTTGTAGCTCTACGTCGGTTAGCCGTAGCCTTAAGCGGTTTACTAGTAATATCCTAGACTTTATTATACTTAAGGAAACGTAATTATATATACTCTAATCGAGGATAGTTCGTAAGATTAGCCTTTAGCTTTATCTCGTTTAAACTTTAGTAAAGAGACATCGTAAGATATACGTTTGGGGAGATTAAGAAGTAAGTTAGTTTATTAAGATATATTACTAAGGGCTTATAAACCTACTAGCGTAGATATATAGTATAATATCTAATAATATAGGATTGATCAAACTTATAGATTTAACTATAGAACTAACTAGAACTAACTAAAGGAATATACGATGCTATATATAATAAACTAATAATACTATAATCTTAATATAATGTATATATCTACCTCGACGGCTCGCAGAGCTTGTTCGTCTAATCTCCTTAATATCTATCAGCTAAGATCTTAATATCTCTAGCTAAAGTTCCTTATTCCTCAGCTATACAAGCATCACTCGATGCCTATAGACTTGTCATGCTCTTTGGCATGCCCAATAAGCTAGCAACAACAAAGGAGTTGTGGACTGCGCGCCTCGTTTATTACTTAGACCATTTTTAAGATCTCTCTATAATAATTATTTATTATACATCGAAGATGCGGTCTCCGTCCGCGAATAGCTATTTAGAGATATAATATGCATATTATGTTAGGAAGCTATTGAGGGATCGAGGGTCTAAAGAAATGTTGCCTCCGTACTTTAAAAATAACTACTTTTTATACAATAATTTTTAGGGTGATGGTCATATTTTTGAGTTGATATTTACACTTGCCCAGTTTCCATTAGAAGACGTCGACTTGACTCTACTTCTATTTTTTTTTTTTTTTTTAAAAAAAAAACCCCCCGGTTTTAGTTTAATATTATTTATTTCTTTTCCTCCTTTTTTTTTGTTTCTTACTAATTAAGAGTAATATTTACCTTTTGTTCCCGGCTGACTGGGTATAGTCCAGGAGTTTAATATGCAGTTCTCCTTGATTTTCTATTAATGGACACATCTGGAGTTCTGACACTCCTCTTTGATTGGCGCAGCGATATTTTAATCCGAACCGCTCTCAGACTGGTCAACTTCGAGAGAGTTGTCGCCGTCGTTTCGGATCCCTGCCTTCTTGTTTATTTCTTCCCACAACACCAGAATCATCCATAGTAATAACCGTTGGTGCAGGTTCCGGCTGTCTTTGTACTTGTCGTGAATCTGGATCATCGAAAGCTGGTGCCGTGTCGGCGAGACCAGACAACGGAACGGAAGCTACGGGACCTAGCAAATTATGAGCAGAGCCAAAAGTCTGCGGCTCAGTCAATCGCTGTCTGGAAACTTCTCATCAGCAATGTTTAGAGGTATGTTAATGGCAGAAGCGCTTGGCATGTTCACGTTTGGGAGGGGAGGTCTTTATTTTCCGGAACTTGCCACGTATGAGTTCAGGGAATTGACCGCTGACGAGGCCAGCATTATAGTTATTACAGCTTTGGGCTGGCTCAGCTGCGCAATGAGAAACGGCTGGAATGGAAGAGCTGGTTATGGAATATACCGCTGGAATGTCTGAAAACAAGCCGTCCGCGAAACCATTCGTAATATCCGGAATCTTGTCGCCAACATGTTATTCGTACCGTCAGGTAGCTGATGACCCTGCGGCGAACAAGATCTACAACGGGCCCCATACGAGGCTCAAACGGCGGCGGCTTGAGGGTGTCGGCTGAGGAGCTGCTAGAGAATAGCGAGACTACGTAATGAACAAAGCAGTCAAGCTTGTAGATCAATATGGTTCGAGAGAGAAAAGAAAATGATTTTTATGTATTGGATTCTTTATTTTTTTTTTAAAAAAAAAAAAAAAATAATTCACACGTTTTGAATACGGTTGCCTGGTCCGAACATGCTTGAATTCAGTTAATTAGTGTTTGCAAAATTTTTTCCAGCTCCAGCAACCCACAAAGGGGTCGACGAATAGATAAGTGAGTAGGACTGAGATCAATAATGGAACTTATCGAGAGACAAGTTTTTTTGTTTTCGTAGAATTATATTATATTGCCGATCTTCCGGTGGATAACTCCAGCGGTACTGGAGAGAGGAGCGTGGGGTTGTGAAAAAGTTAGAGTTTCCGAAGGGGGTATAGCGGTGGTATTCTCCCAAAAAGGCAAAAAGCAATTTGAAGGGTGAACTATTGGCCTAATGGATTCGCAAAAAAGCAAAGGAAGCAGAAGCAGTTCACCACTTTTCAAAATTCAAGAAAAACGTCGAAAGTTGAACGACGACTTGCGCACCACAGCCACCCGCTCTCTTTTTTTTTTTTTTTTTTTTATTTTTTTTCTTTTCTTTTTCGGTTTTCTGCGGCGTCCATTTTTTGTTTGGCTTTAGTCAGAGGACCATCGCAGCGGCATAAATACACGTAAGTCTTTCCTATTCATTTGATTCTTATATTAAGAGCAACCTATCCAACGATAATCCTGATCCTTAGGATCCTACCGTTTATTAAAAAGCCACAGAAGCAGAGACGTTTGTTCCGAATTTCGATACCGTCTGCGTGTGGCACTTTCCAATAGTAAGTCAAGAGGCATTCGCTAGGATTGGTAAACGGGCGTCCGAAACAATGACCAGAGTGAAGTCGCTGCAATGGACACAGCCGATGAGAGCCGCTCCACCACCGAAACGGAGCTACACGAGGGAAGAGGATTGGTGTAAACATAAACCAGGATCCTGGAGCTTAGGCGTAACAATTTTAAGCTTTCAGAGATTCGGAGCATTATGTGCAGAGAGCGAGTCTACAGGCGACGTGAGGCATTCCCCCCTGAAAACCTTGGAGCATGTTATTAATCTTCACATAGAAAGGACCAATACAACACCACCTCCGTATCTGGAGGACAAGCGTAACCTGACGAAGTCACAGCGCGGTTATATAATCGAGAGATCCGGAAAGCGGCGGTGATATTCCAGTCTTTCGGCACATGGGGGAAGTTCTCCAGCAGAGAAAGTGATTAATGTTTGGAAAAAAAGGCGTAGACATCAAGGTGAGAATGATGGTTATCTTTTTCTAGCTGTATATAAAGGGGGTCATGAGCGTTAACTTCGAGCCACGCGGCTATGGCCATAAATAGTGGCATCTGGAGACTTAGAGCCTGAGGAAGACCCAGAAGGCATCTCCGTTGAAATGCCGGAGCATTTGGACTCTACCTGGAATTTAACGCGGGAGTCTACGACTACGGACCTATGGCCTTGGGCGGATTTGATTGATTTCCGTCCTAATCATCTCGCCAATATGCCCTGGGACTTGCAAATAAGCCTGGTCAACACTGTGGGGCGAATGAAATTCTTCAACAGGCTTATCCTGAGGAAACATTTGTGGAATCAGCCTAGGCGCCGAATGGGCAGAAATTTGAACCCTCCGCCCAAGCGCCGATGGAGTCAACACCAAAGGCGATTTAGCGGGAATCGGCCCTATATTAGGCTCCGTTGTTCACACCCATTATGAAAGACTCAACATGTATCTAATGCATGAATCACTCACAAGTTTCATAATACACGTCTCCATGGAGCATACCGACAAAGAATTGAGTTTTATTGATTTCAACTCCCCAACTACGGTACTTTTTCAGTTCAAATACAAGCCCACGAAACTCCCGGGTCCCAGAAGACCGGGAAAAAAAATTAAAAAAAAAAAAAAAAAAAAAAAAACGACAGACGGACAAACAGGAAGACAAAATAGGGAAAGATCGAAAGGTTAATAACTGTTATTTATATTCTAAGTCTTACTAGTATTGCTTCTAAATTTCTCCTTCAATGGCTCTAAAGGAGCGTTGAGTTTTCGCCTTCGGCTCTGTACATCCGCTACCTAAAGCGGCCTGGCGTGACTAAAGGTGTATTCTCGTAAAAAAGGAATGGCTAAATTTTCTAATATGTGAGAATGTATAGGCTTGATATGCAAGACCTCCGGGGAGGGTTAGAAAACGACGAGGGACAGATTCACTGTATGCGTAACGGCCGCTCCGCGGAAATGATAGTTGTAGCTGGGCGACCGACCGTGGGATGAGTCCAAAATATGAAGGGAATGCTTCAAAGGCACTGTTTCCGAGGCTTTGAAGAGAGCCATGACGCCTGAAGTATAGCCTCAAGGGTTTTCGCATCAAGAGGGCCGAACCGCTTTCGGAGACCTCCAAGACGTAGTGCGAAAGAGGTCTCGCGTACAGAACCAGTCTCGATCGACCAACCGGTATCAAGTCGTCGATTGCTTAAGGTTCGGGATGGTCTTGCATAGAGTTCCCGAGGATCGTTATGGACCTTTCGTAGTAGGAGACCGCTTTGGTGTTAGTCTTTTTGTTGTACTGAGTAAGCTAAGCCTTGGACATCTGCAGGTTCCGATGTCATCGTTTTGGCTGTGTTCTCCCAAAGTCTCAGGTTTTCAATAAAGCGACTTCGAGTTCTGGATCATCTTTCGCCGCGTTTTTTTATGACAGAAGCTTGATTCAACCGATACCGAATTTGAAGTCAAGGATACTGTTTTTATCGAGTAGAGGGTCGTTCTCCGCGAAAATTTGAGGGTCCCTCAGAAGGATGAAGGCTTCATCGAAAAGTTTCAAGTGGGTCAAACTCCTAGATATTGTAACACGGCCCAAGATCGCTAACCTTGATGATTTGGTAAACTTCAGCCCGCTTATGGAACAAGGTAATGGCAATTGTGTTGCGAGAACGACCTTCCCTGCACACTATAGACTCCAAGGCGATCAAGAAGGCTCTAAACGCTATCGTGTCGAAGATACCGGATATACGTCCCTGCTTTATACGAAGTGGTAGGAGACTCCTTCCATGATGTTTGCTTTCCAAATCGCTGCCCAAATTTTTGTCAAGCCGGTAGTTGAGAAGATACGTGAAAGCGAGCTGGAAATACGTCCATCTGGTTTCGTTAGAGAGCTCTCCAAAGGCTTCTTCGTAGCTTCGAGCGGTATCCGCGAGGACTCCTTCAGCTTTGTCGAAGCGGCACATCTCTCTCAGAATTATCCGTGCAATCTCCGCGCCTTCAGTGAAGACGCATTGTTAGGGCCACATCTTTCGAAAAGAGTTTCCAAGGCAGGCTCAAGATTATCAAGCGCCAGGCGGTAGTCCAGGCGCGTGTAATACTCATAAGCGACGTCGTATTGTGCCACTGCTAGTTGAACTCGAGGTCTAAGCATAACAGGACGCTTGGGTGCCGCCCAGGAAGCATAGAATTGAACTGGCAAAGCCTGAGCGCGATATCGTACCGTGAATGCAAAACGCTATTGGATTGTTCAGCGAGATGTGCATTCCTCAACCCTTGACACGCTAGCTTGAAGAGGTTATCGATGTCATTTCCGAGCATATCATACATGTTAGGCTTCTGAGAACTTAGGAGAATTCTCTTGGACTCGCGGCTTTCAAATCTCATGCAATAAAGCAGGCCGTTCTGTAGCGGGAGTTCGTAGGCTTAAGATGTTCATTTTCAATACCATTGGAAAGTAGAAGACCAGGAGAGCGCTGCACGATGCTTCCCTGTTGTCAGCGAACAACACGTTAACTCGCGGCCTTTCATTTCAATTTAGGGAAGGGAATGAAGCAGAGCAATCGAATTAATCGGAGAAGTCACGTACTTCTTCTGATGGATGAAATGACTCACAAATGCGTTTGTTAATTTATCCACAGCATCCTTTCCAACTCGTCTCATTTTGATCCGCCAGTGATAGCTCGATATTTTCTGGGGGCATGATAGCAGGTATCTCACGTGTAACTATTCCGTCTTGATACTGATAGTTTATCGGTATGTCCAGGAAAGCGAATAATCGCTCCATGAGAATTTCTATGAAGAGAGTATCAATGTTAGGCGTAAAGGCAGACCACGAATTCTCGGTATCGTATGGGAGCGTTGTGGCAGAAAAGTCACAGCGCTCTCGTGTTGAGGTAGTTCCACATTGCCTGCTTCATCGACGTCACCGAAATTACATAATTCTGCCCAAGAATCGCGGGCATCGGAAATGACTCGGGGAGTCTTTGGGGCTTTGAGAACGTGACGACATCGCGAGCTCGTGAAAATATCAATCGGGCTCAGTGGTCCATTTGGAGACGCCGGTTTCTCTGCGTGCAGTGGGAAAAATGCGGTGTGATCAGCATGACCATCCTTGCTAGCGGAATTGTGGGGCGGGATTTGCACTTGCCCTATCTTTGTACCTCTTTCTCCAGACCCTCATCACCTTATCACGATCGATAACCTCACCATCCTGGAATTGAAAGGTTGGAATATCTCCCCCGTGCTGCTTTATTTCTCCGATGATATATCGCCGTTGCTTGATTGTGAGATACCGCTTATCTCCCCAGACCTTGAGGTGGTGTTTTGTATTGAGATATACTGGTCATATGTCAGCTTATCCTGAGGAAACACGGCTAAAGCAACATTTCCGGCGCCTAAAATGATGTATCGACAAGGGTTTCGGGGTAAAAACATAGGATATTTCATATAAACTTACGTGGCCTCTAATCCGCCTCTTTGCGCATTATCATTTGTATATGCGAAAGTTCAATGTTCTTTCTCCGCAACTGTAGTATTCTATCCTTGTGTTCACTCCAGTCCTTCTGAGTCGTGTAGCTCCTCGGCGAGAGGGCAACCTCACCTGTCAACTCCACCCACTTCAGTCTCTTCTTCTTCGCGTGCATCTGCTCTTCCTTGATCGCGGTCGCACGCGTTTTATCGGTTGACTGGCCAACGTCTTGATGGATTTATTTACAAAAACCAAAAAATCGGCAAAGAGACTTTGTTTAGACTTAATATATAGATGGCTTACAATGCTCTTCGGAGGATATAAGTGTCTTCTAATCCGATGACGGAGTAGTATATGAGGACGTTCTGATCCTGCGACGGAGATATCAGTCATATCACCTTGCGTTTCATTCGAGGCCCAGGAGTCTAAACTTTTACTCCTGGAGAAGCGACACATTCACTGGACCGATCACGTTCACGAGAGCTTCGGCTGATACGAGATATTAACGACTCTTATTCGCTAAAAATTTGGCAAATAGGAATCGAAGCCACCAACGATGAAACAGTCTTGGCGCGATTGGCCCCACTCTCGCGCGATTCCGTCGCGCGATTACAGGGGTTCAGTATGGAACAACTTACAAGACACACGTATACAGACCACCAAGTTGGGGGTCACTATCACAGCCTGATTTTCTATATAGGAACTTGAAGATAAAAGTTTTTCTCTCATTACTTCCCGTCTAGACGCCTAAGCTTGTGGTAATTGTAAGGGGTCACTTTACATTTTCGTATCGCCGTAGCATCTAGCGATGACACTGAAATGATCTAGTAATCTTGATTGAAATTGTAACTATTGCCAAATTTTCTTTAGTACCTCATCTTGTTCTCGGTGATGGCCATCGCAAACTTGGTGACCAACGTATAAAAAGAAACGAATTCCGCGAAATCGGACCAGGAGTATTCTAAGGACTTGTAATGCCTGGATGCATTCGAAGACTTCACGATTTCACCTTTTCCCTCATCCTTTACCACTGCACCTAGCTTTTCAGGCCGTACGTTTCTTCATCGGTCTGCCTTCACGCTTAAAATGCTTTTCCACCTAGATCCAATGATCTTGAATCATTACACGGTTCATGCCGAAGAGACTTACTCGCCGCCCTGAAATCCTCTTTTCCATATCAATAACTTCCATCGCCCATAAATGTCGCCATGTTTATTTATAGTCTCATCATTTTTTTTTTTTTCCTCTCTGTATAAACCCTTGTCTGTTATTCTCAAGTAGACCAAATCGTTTACTTCCATTGCTTCCTTCTCCCACACTCCGCTACGGTATTCCCTTTTCAGCTCAACGCGATCCTGAGGCCGGCGTATCTGGAAGTGTAGTATTCACGGATAAGCAATGTCTCAAACAAGAATCCTACACGCAGCCTTCCCTCTATAATGCTGTTTCCCTTTGCCTTTGTTATCTCCTTCCCTCACTTAAAACTTTTTGTCAAGACGATATGCCGCTCGACAGGTCCCACTACCAGCGTCGCGCGAGACTCAGGCGCGTCCATACTCGCTCTCTTCATATGATCAACCCGTTTGTACTTCATGCTTTAAGTGGAGGCCTAGCTGTACGTGTACTTAGCGTAGAAAACCAATATAATCTATAGAATGAGTAAAAGAATATTCTGCTTTACCTTTTTCGCGCGAGGCTGCAAGTTCTTTGTGAGCGTTAGGGGATGTTATACCGTCCCCACCCACCCATACTCTAGGGTGACCACGAGGCTGTCTATGGATAAGTACTTAAAAGGCAGCCAGAATAACCGAATATTATATCTCAAGGGCCTACAATACAGTGTTCTTCACATTGATTCTTTAAGCTTCTCTCCTTTGTCCATTCGCTCTTTACGCTTTGTGATTTCTTAACTTTTTTTTTTTTTTTTTTTTTATCATTTCTTCGTGCTTTGAGTAGTCGCTCCTTTCTCAAACAAGTAAAAAAGAAAACAGGAAACGATCGCTCCCTCGCTCATTCCGTCTTTCCGTATCATCTTGTAGACCTCCAGTATCGGTTGGAGACTGGATATTCTGAAGCTCTGCTTAACACACTATACACTCGTTCCCTAACACGGCACACTCTCTACCGTTTACTATCCTCGATACCCATTGTTATTCCCTGCGTCATCTCTGACGTCTGTGATATCTTCCGTTTCTATATTATATAAACTAGGGTAAGATAGACTTGCTTCAAGTTGCCCCTAAAAGGGATGCACCGTCGTTGTCTTTAAGATTGCTGATAGTAGTATCCTTGATGATTGCAGCTCAGAACTGTAACGCTCGCTGGTCGAACTCTTCCTTTACAATTCCAATCAGCCAAACGATTCCAATATCTGCTATTCAATACCATGTCGCAGGCTCCGGATCCTTTCACTGTATCTACCCCAAGCCCCTTTGCCTCGCCATCCACATCCACTGCAGCGGGATCGAAAGAGAAGCCTACAAACGCTTTACTAAGCGGAGGTGCTACAGGTGCGAGATTCAGAAAAAGGGGTGTAAATATCAAGATCGATTCCTCGACGAATGCGAAGGGGAGTCTGATGAGACTGTCTTGGGTACACGATGCGACCACTGCCAGGGGTTCGTTGACCGTTGCCCGACGAATCAGGGACATGGTCAGATCGAGATAAGGAAAGAAAACTTTCCGTGGTTCTGCGGGTGGTTTGCCCCCAAACTTGCACAACGAGTGTCACGGCGACTAACCCTATGATCGGCCTCCGTGAACGTATTCGTAAAATAAATCCGCACCTGACGCACATTCCGTCTGACCGTTTTAGTCCTCCATGAAATATGTGACGGATAGTGTGAGCGGCTCGGGTATCTCGAACTTCGGATCTCCGCCAGTCGAGGCCGGCTCTAGCGCTGGTGATCCTAGCCTCAGCGCTTCCTGGACCGCGATGGCGGACCGGCGGCTGATCCCAGACGAGCGCAACATGTTCATGGGCTCCATCCAATCTAACAAACGACTTGGGGTACCTCCAAGGCTATCCGAGCAGCACTCAGACGGCACAAAGCGGCGTACAGATTGTCGGGTATACTGAACCTCCTGGCAGTCAACCCTCGGGACAAGTCTCCAACCTCCTTTCCGAATCGATTATACACAGCCCAACGCAAACGCCCAAAGTCAGAATTCAACCGTTGAACCGGATTTTACGTTCATGGATCAATTTCTCGAGCGTAGTTCGACGATGACAAACAATGATAACCAGCAGTGGGGCTACTCATCGTTTGACGCTCCTAGTGAGGGTTCCACCCAGCTGTATGCAACGTTACCGAATCCTATTCCACGCGGCCTAGGGCAGGCGTGAATATTGCCAGCGCTGGAGAACTTTCAGTTCAAGAAGCAATCCAGGCCAGTCTGCCACTGATAATCTGGTTACGCATCAGTGGCCCAGCCCGAAACCCCCTTCTCCAACGCAAATACTGTGATCGCGAACCTCGCCAAGTACAGGATCGCCGGAAACGACCGCGACTAGAAGACTCTCCAAGCATGGACCAAGCTTGTTCGTCGCTGAGCAATCTTCGGTCACTTGCGCCATGCTATTTCAGCCGGGAACAATTCATGGACATAACAAACCCCATCCGAGACGGATTTAAATGACCAAGTGGAGGTGGAAACGCTCAAAGGGAACCGGAACTCACAGAGTACCGTTGACAGAACCGAATCTCATGGGTAAGTTCAGAGGCGTTACAAGCATACTGGTCTCGATATTATCAATGTGCGCCTTACACTGCTTCTGAGTATGGATACGGAACTAACCCGTATCGTGAAAAAATCTTAGCCGCCGTATAATCGAAGTCTTCCACCGAACGCAGAACGCTGTTGCTGAAGACATTCGGCGCTGCCAATCAAAGCTGTCGCGTGTATTCTCGAGAATACTGTCTTCATTTGGCCGAGGCTCCAGCGATGACCAGCGCGCTCAGAGTGGGCTCGTACGGAACACCGAGGCGCTAGCTGATGGGTTGGAAACATACCTGGACGGCCGAGATCACTTGGACACAAGGCGAAACTCCCCAACGGGACACAAACTCATGGTGGAAGGGAGCGAGCGTATGGCGAAATCCGGGCTACGCATAAACCAATCGTCTCGGGAACTTAGCGTTAAAGCGCGTGCGATCAAACTGAACACCAGCCAAGCCGAAGTTACTCCTCACAGCCAGGCAGTCCGACAATCTCACGGAACCGAGGGCATGACCCTCTCTAGAATCTCAGCAACAGACATAGTCCGGCAGTGTCTGCAAAACATACGCCGACTGGAATGATGCGTTCTTTTACCCAGCTCCGGAACAGATAACTCGGGCAACACGGGCTCCACCTCGCTGTTTATCATGGCCTCATGCAATTTTTCATCCTGATGATACAAAACAGCGAGTGGAAGCCGCTCGTCGAGCAACAAAATATTTATGGAGAGACCGCTCTAGTCATCGCAGCCGAAAAGAACCGTCCGACTACGTACTCGGGCTTAGGGTACTCAATGCTCTCCCTGATGGTCGCCCCGGGGAAAGAAAAACCACTGCCCTCCATCGAGCTGTCCAGCTTGGTAATGTTCAAGTTGTCAAAGCCCTATTCGCAGACCATCGCGCGAGCCCACACGAAAAAGGTCAGGACGATCGAGAATCACCTTACGAGCTTGCGAAGACAGCGCGAATATGGACCCAGACATCAGAGACTTGCTTCTTGGTCATGACAGAGGGAACGTGTATGACAGGAACGATCTACCGCCTCAAGCCTCCTTCTCAGAGATTATCAGCTACGGTATGCAAAACAAGACTTGATTGTAAACAGTGGCATTTTGGAATAGTTTAGCTTTATTTTTTTTTCGATATTTGTTTTGGCTTGAGATTTTGAATCAAGCTCATAGTGCACTATTGCTACCTTTACGATTGGGCGGCTCCTTATGCCTAAACGTTCACAAGCGATCTATAATGTACATCATCTTAGCGTTACTATCATGTACACTCATAGCCTCATGAGTTAACGTTGTATATAGTGTGTCTCGCGCGCTCTCTAATGAATAATGACGAAACAAACGAATAAAGAATATAACCCAACTGGAGAAACTCTGACAGTAAGCCGATCGAATAAACATTTTCTTAGGGCCTAATTGGCTCAGTAAATGAAAGCAATCCTGCAATAATATGATGCCATTCAAGGCACTTCCTTGTCTTTCTCGAGAATTCTCAGCCTATTACATAATCCTCCGAAGCTGGACTAGCCTGCAGAAGCCTTCGTTTCTCGACAACTGTCAAATTACGGGAACTATAGTTAATTCCTTTGCGAAGATTTAGTGTTCTGCAAACGGGAGGCGCTATTGCCATATACCACCCACTTACTTTTGCTCCCTTTGCTGATTCTCGCAAATTCAGTGCTCATTTATATAGAAACACCGTGGTATACAGTCAGTAAACAAAAGTATTAGGACACTTACCTAAAACGGCAATTTCTTCAAGTTCTACAATATCTTGGATCAACGATAACTCACTCAATTATTATTCGATTTTTATAAAATTAAAAATTTATATTATTATATATATGATAATAATACATTAAAATGTTATAAGGTTCTAGAGAATATTAAATTTTATATTATTTTTTAAATTTTATATATAAAATATATATATTAATTTTAAACTTATATTACAATGTCAATATTTAATAAAAATTTATAAAATTAAAATATATTATTAGTGTTTGACATCGGGTGGGTCGGGCCGACCCGAGGGGGTATTGACCCGCCCATGCTGCCCCGTCGGGTCGCTACTACTAACCGGCCCGACCCGGCGGGCGGGTCGGCGGGTTAATCGGGTCATTAAATTTCTAAAAATAGAATAACATAATATTAAGATACTAATATTTTTTTTATATTTTTATATTTTTTATATTTTGTATTTTTTTTATATTTTTTATTAGTTTTATATTTTTTTAATATTTTATTAGTCTAGTCCTATAAATTACTAAATTTTAAGCATCTTCTCACAAAATCTTAATAATATTATAGTATTTACTAAGTAATCTTTATAGTCTTTACTTAGATAATCTAAGTCTCTCTTATTAATACTATACTCCTATTAAACTTAGCTCTTAAGAAACCTAAAATATATAAAAAAAGTATTAAAAATATAGATAAAATAATAAAAAATAATAGGATTTAATAAAAAAATTATATAGAATTAAGAGTATAAGGGTATAGAGGGGGCTAATCTTTTTTATATATAAAAAGATCTTAGTTATAAAGAAAGAGTCTTAATTATAAAAAGAAAGTTTTAATTATAAAAAGAGAGGTTTTAATTATAAGAGAGAGGCCTTTAACTTTAAGAATTTTATAAAGTCTAATCTTTTTAGATAGGAAATAGGTAGAAAATTAGAGGGGATAATCTATAGCTAGTAGCATCGTACCACTATCGCTAGCGCGCTTTCCTAATAAAATAGACCGACAGAGCAAAAATTATAAAAAAGAAATAAAGAGAGAAAAGGATTCTTTCTTTTAGACTTTAAACTTCTACTTCCTTTTAGATAATATTTATTAATTTTAGGTAGAATTTCGGCTTACGAACGTCTAAATAAATAGTAAAATATTAAAGTTAAAAAGATTAAAATTTTTCTTCTTACCCTAGATTTAAAAATATTACTAATAACTATCTTAAGAGCTTACCTTAAGCCCTAAGCCATTTCCTACCTATTTCCTATCTAAAAAGATTATACTTTATAAAATTTTTAAGTTTAAAGGCCTCTCTCTTTATAATTAAAACTCTCTCTTATAATTAAAACCTTTCTCTTTATAATTAAAACCTCTTTCTTTATAATTAAGATCTATACGAGATAGAGAAAGAAAGAACCTTTATAGTTCCCTCTCCTATATTAAGGCCGGTTTTTTATAAGATTTAAGAATTTTAAAGTCTATAAGGGCCAGGTTAAGAGGAGTATAGTAAAAATAAGAGGAACTGAAAGAGATTAAGCCGGGGCCATAGAGATTACTATTAGCAGCTATTAATAATTAGATTTTATAGCGTTTTTAGCCGTTTATTTAGTAGGAATTTAGATATAGACTAACAAATTTCTTTTTTTTAATATAATTTAGCCTAATTAAGCGCTAAAAACCAAATTTTTTCGGGTTTTACCAAGATATTTATCGGGTTACAAGACCTTGGCCCGTCTAAAAAACCGACTCGGGCCGGGCTATACATTAGTGGCCCGCCCATTATAGGGCCGGGTTAATCGGGTCGGGCCGAAACCCGACCCAACAGTAAAACATATATATTATAAATTTTAGCTAATTTTATCGAGTTATCGTTACGCTATTATTAATTAAAAAAAGATAAAAATCATACTTATATAAGAAAACTGCGGTTTTAGAAAAGTGTCCTAACACTTTTATCCACTGACTATATTAAGGCAGACGGGAGGCAGAGGCAGAGGTAACAGGCGCAGGTAGAGCGGCAGCAGGTAAGCATCGCCATTAATAAGCAGTTGATTACGGCTTTAAGGTTGCCTTCAATAGCAGCCGGCTCTAGATACAGATTGTCATTACAGCTTCTTAATTTTGTGAGGTAAAAAATTTTGGGTGAGAAAATAACAAGGTGAGGAAACAACATTCCAGGGGATGCAAGGTAAAAAAAGACTTATTGCAAAACTTTTTCGTGCGGCAAAAGATTTCGGGTGTTAATAAACCGATCGAATCATGGAGCCTTAGAAGCTGGAAATCTTTTGGATCTATGAACGACCTGATAGCTTGTAAATGAGATATTCTTATGCTTCGCATATATTAATACCTACATAGGTCGAGAAGCGAACATCAACTTGATGATTGAACTTTCCGAAAGGCCCACATTCACCCTATCATGTTATTAGTTACAAGATAGTTATGAGTTATTGGGTTCAAGAAGCTAGGAGTCCAGAATGGAATACAAATGGACTATCGCTCTCTTACTCAGCGAGTAATCGATCGGATTGAAATCGCGATATAGGTAGGCGTATTTACAACCCGATGAGCATTGAATTGCGATGATAATGCTAATAGTAATTTTAGGAGGTAAAAGAAAGAGAAGAAAGAAAAGAGTTTTTTTTTTTTTTTTTTTTTTTGGGGGGGGGGGGGGGGACAAAGCAGACAAAACAGACAAAACAGACAAAACAGACGAATTACAAACGCGCCGTCCATTCAGATACAGTACACTGACTGAAAAATCTAGTCGTTATAATCAGAAGCTTAGAAAATTCTCTTAGGACGTGGCTTGGACCGGGAGACTCGCAAGACCCTTCTTAGAAAGAAGCAAGAAAGCTATGTCCGTGTTCTCATAGGCAAAAGCGAGTTCACAAGCGTTATTTCTAGCCCTCTCAGAGACCCACTGCGTTTCAACAGCATCTTGATTACGCCATAGAGCCGAATCTGGCACGAAGAGTAAGGGCTGAGTAAGAATCTTCTCCCGGATTTCCAATCCTGCAAGTGCCGAGTATTCGTTACCCAGCGGGCTATAACTCCAGGCTGGCTGTCCATGAGCTTCACGATATGAGCCGCAGGAGATCTCCCCCGTTCCTCAGCTATACGTGAATGAGTCATAACGTGTGTCGAACCATGTAATTAGAAATACCAATCTCCCTTCCGAATCGTTTCAAGATCCTGCTTGAAATTCGCTCGAGAGAGGTACGCCAACAAGAAAGAGAAAAGTTGCTCGTGCGCTTCCCCTTCAGAAATACCAAACGCGAAGCGCGCCCGTAAGATAATCCTTAACTGATGGATGTACAAACTGAACCCTACCCGTCAAACGTTACCAATCCTCCCGTCGCAACTCGGATCGTTCGACGCCATTTCGGAGAATATCTTCGCTTGTATCAGGTTCGACCTGCGGTTATCCTTGAGCGCCAGCGCCTCGACGAGCTCACGATTGGAGATCGGCTCCACCGCTGCAATACACCAAGAAATATCCCTTTATAATGCCAGATACTCTCGAGGAATTCGAGATAATGCATCCTCAATATTGATTTCCGCATCCAAAAACAATACGATTAGTGAGGATAAAAGCACGGCTCTCTTGCAGAATGCCATTGACACGATTTGCGCAATTGCGGCTTCGCTTCAGCAGATGACTCGAATTCTTCAGGCAGAGGATTCGTTTCTAGCGCTGTTGTATTTGCTGCTCTAGGTAAGGATGTGACCCGTAGTAGATAATGACGGTCGTACCGTTCATCAAAGGTAACCGATCTCCGTAGCTCATTTTTCCTGTAATGAAGTGCAGCGGAGATTTTTCGTGCTCCTGCTAGATGACGTGAATTTGCGGCCGACGTATTTTGATATCTCCATATCTGCATTTCCCCATGATATTTTTTTAAAATTAAATTAGAGTAGTTCCCGAACTCCTGTGAGAAATTATGCTATGAAGCAATTACCTTGGACTGGCGATACTGGAGTATTCACCGGAAAGCTGAAATGTCGTTGTCGCGCATTTCAGAGGCAGCAAAAGTTCCTGGGTGTTTGACGAATCTACCACATTCGAGACAGCCCAGTTATTATACACTTTCCTTCTCACGAACCATTGCTATCTTGATAATTTTCATTTTCGCGCCCTCGTCTTGTAGTTCTCAGAGCCTATTGAATCTTTCTCTATCTTTTCATCACAGTTTCTGTAACTTCTTGGGATATCTTTAGAAGTATTAGTCCGGACGAAAAATAGGAGAACTGCGATATAATTACCTGCCTCAGAACATTAATCCTCAAGTTCTTATTTATCATGAGTTTAGTAATCAAAAACGGGCTAGAGATAAATTGGCAATTACCATATAACGAGAGGCATCGGGACAGAAAGCGTGTCTGGTATTGCTCAAACAGGCTGGATAATCAGTAAATCCTCACGGAGAAAGCTGGCTGAGTGACGCGATATTAGTCGTAACCGGTAGAAATATGGAATTTTGCTTCGTAAATTGCCTGTAGTGCCTAATAATAGCTGTAGGATGGCGAAACCTTCTCACTTTATATAATAGTTATATTCTCAGGTTGGGGAGGGAGCTTTCGCTGGGCAATTCTGTGAAGGTATTACAAGTAGCAGGTAACGCTGCAAGCGCCCTTTACAAGGAGGCTACATTGCTCATCCAGTTACTCCCCGCATGAATCCTCTCCAATATTAAATTCCACTTTGGACCCCATGGTTGAAACTCTCGAGAGCAAAACATGTGTTGTCTCGAACCCGAGAAAGCGCATAGCTAAAAAAACCAAAAGTCAAAAGTGATTTTCCTAAAAAGGAATCCATTAGCGATTCTATACTAGCTGCCGTTGTCGCACGGGTGGAACCAAGGTTACTCGTCGCAAGTTGCGGCTGATGTCATTTCTCCTTCGAGTATGTTTTTTTTCTTTTCTCATACATGTATAAATTAATATACCCCATCCATGCGCATGCTTAAACATCCCAATGATTCGCGGGTAACCACTCAAGTTTTTCAAGTTAACGCCGCAGGTTTAAGATTTCATCTTGCTCAAGGCTGTTACTCAAATAACTCCTTCTCGAAACGCTTCAATTAACAAACAAATGCCAAATATAGCGCCGTAATAAAACGAAAGTGCATCGATTAAAGGGAGAGGAAGGGGCTTGAATCGCGTCGTAGCCTCGATCCTGAGAGCCTTGTTAGCGCTCTGGGCCTATGGTTAAGACCTCTCCCGTATCCTGATGCGAGTTAAGGTGGTCAGTCTTTTAAAAAGCGAAGACACTCATTTTCTTCAACGTCCCGCGACAAAAATCGCATCCGACGCATGGGATTGGGTCACAAAAAATTTCTGAATCATTTCATTGGCGCACTTGTAAATGCTACAATCGGGGTTCATGGGACCACAGCTATATTTAGTAACCTAGCTGATTATCCTAGTTTAATAACTTGTGTAACTTATGCTTATCTCTTAATAAAGTGCCTATGTACGGAGAGGAATAAGTGTAAGATGATAGTAAGTAACCCGGGATTGTAAGGATTTTTGGTTCGTTATTTTATGAAAAAGTTTGGCTATGTTTTATCGAATATTGTTTGACTAGATCTTAAAAGATTATTATTTTTTTTTTTTTTTGGGGGGGGGGGGCTATATAGCTAAAATCTAAAAATGTTATTTATTTTTTGTTTTTCTTTTAAGAGATTTTTCAGTAGCTTAAGGGATTATATCCCAGTACGTCATTGGTAGCCGTTTTGTGGAAGGTTTAATGCATTCCAAACTCTGCAGATGGTTCTCTTCTGATCACTAGTCATAACGAGGGAGACCCCAAGCTTCTACCATGTTTTTTAACCTCTGTATCTTCAGAGCCGGCAGCTTCAGAGTCGAGAGCAACTGTATATTGGCTATCTCCCCCCCCCCCCGGTTGCGCTTCTTCTACCCATACCTGCGTGGGTTCTATAAACCAGCCAATGTACTAGTCGCCCAAGAGAAATCATGTTCCATCTTTCACAAAATGTGGTCGAAACCATTGTATACTAATCGTTC
Organism: Pezizomycotina sp. ARF18; assembly: GCA_002224055.1. NCBI lineage: Eukaryota > Fungi > Ascomycota > Pezizomycotina sp. ARF18. The sequence goes on along the minus strand of AZLU01000108.1, from coordinate 96,292 downwards.
ACAGCGAGCTTTGTAATGCATATATATATGTATTAGAAATAAAGTAAAAATGGGTCCTCTATGAATAATATTCAGGCTATTAAATCGATGCCGTGCCAATAACGTAACGAGCAATGGAGGATCCCAATTGTGCTAATAATTATTACTGTTGTTGAAGGAGCCTTCTCGGCATATATTTAATCGACCAGTGTCCAATGAAATACGCAATACACAAACTACGTTTTAATATAAGGCTACTTGTCCAGAAGCTCAAGTTTAAACTATATCATTCACAGCTACTCAAGCCTACATTAACTATCAGGTCTTTTAAGAACATAAAAATTGATAAGCGCTACTAGATAGAGTAAGTTTATATTATAGAAATCATCTTAATAACATTTAAAATAAGCTATTACTTATAAGGTCTTTCAAGTTATAATTTTTTAATATTAATAATATATATTAAATAATAATTATATTATTAAATATTTTTAATTAATTAATATTTTTTTTAAATAATAGAAATAGGGATTTATTTTTTTTGGCTAAATCTTCTATGCATACCTGACTAATTTTTTTTACTATCTAAAAAAATAAAAAATATAATATCTTTATAGACTTTTTTAAAACAAATAATACTCTTAAGAGCTAACTTTTTAAATTTACTATATAAATATATAATAAATTAAAGAGTTAGCCTTTTAATAATTTAATATTATTATCACACGCTGCTCGTACTAATGCCAAGCGTAGGGGGCGGATCTCTAGAAGCGGGTAGTAGGGTACTACTACGATAGCTATAGGGTATATAAGACTAAGATAGCCTATAAGGAGCCTATACAGGCGTACTAGGTATTATATATATATTATTGTAATATAATAGGGCCGGCTATTTTAGAGTCTACTTATTAGCCGCGTAAGGGTCTATAGGGTAGCTAGTAGAGCGGTAGGCCGCTCTCTACTACTTTAGAGTAGAGATCTTATTACTATATATAGTATAAGTAGATACTACTCATATTATAATAGTACCTTTTTTTTTAAAGCTGAGATTTCGCGAAGTATTATCTTTATACTTTTTTTACTTCTTTTCTATTATCTTTCGCGCGTTTACCGTCTTTTTAATATTAGTAGCTGTTATTTATACTTTTTTCGCGTATTTTTTAGGTATACGTATTAACGCGGCGTAGAGATAGCGCGTTTATATAGATAATAATATTATATAATATTTAGTTTTTTAACGTTTTACATTTTAAAATAAAATTTTAATAATTTTATAAAAGCTTTTATTATAAGTTTTATAGTTTTTAAACTTCTTTCTTAGCCGAGCGATATATTATATTCTTTATTCTATAAGTAGCTTTTATATACTATTTAATCTTTATTCTTTATTTTATTTTTTTTATTGTTTTATCTAAATCTTAACTAACTTTATAACTTTTAGATTTTTTATAATACTTATTTTTTATTTTATTTTATTTTTTAGCCTTCGCCTACTTTTTAATATAATTCTTTATTTCTCTATAGCGTTTATCTTTTATAATAAAGCGTAAATAATAGCTAGAAGTTTCTTTATCGCTATTACTTATATTAATTATTAAAACTATAATAAGCCTTATATTATATAAGACTTAATAGATATAGTTATTATATTTTACGCGCCGCCTATATAGTTTCTATAAGTATACTTATTTTAATTTTACTTTATTTTATATATTATATAATCTTCTATTAATTTATATCTTTTTTCTAGATTCTTTATTATTAGCGTTAATAATATAGTTATTTTATTCCCTATCTCTATACTTTTTACATATAATAATACCTAATAACCTTTATAAAAAGACGCTAATTACCCGCATATCCTATTACTATTAACGGTATAATAGTTAACTAATATAGTAGTATTAGTATTAACTTTAGTACTAGTAATCGTTCCGCTCTATAAGATAGAGATATAATAGATAATTATAATAAGAGCTTTTTTATTAATAATCTATAAATCCTAATAGTCCTTAATATTAAATCTTAACGCTTGCCTTTTATAAACTTCGCCTCTTAGCTTTTCTTCTAAGCTATAGCGGCCTAACTTAGGTAAGTAAACTTTACCCCTAACTAGATTATTAGCCTTTATATAGTTTTTTAAAACGCTTTTAAAGCGTCTTTTAGAATCTAGCTATTATTTAACTTTTATTAGTTTTTAAAGGCGTTAAGATCCCTCTAATACTAACGGTAATAATAATAAGAATAATATAGACGGTAAATAATATTAATAGCGAGTAAAATAAGTATAGTAAATAAGCTATTATAGCTATCTAGGTTTAGACGAGGCGGATAATAAAAATAAAGCTAATAAGACTAATAATATACGTAGTAATATAGCGAGTATAGTTTATTATAAATATTTATAATAATAAATAGTAGCCTAGTTCTATAATCTATTAGGGTACGTAACCCTCTAAGTAGATAAACCGCGTTAGAGTAATTATCTAGCGGCTCTAAATAATAAGTTAATAATATTTACTTCTATAACTATTAACTATATCTAACTATTTTATTTATTACCCTTTTAGTCGTCTTTCTAAATTCTTAAATCGCGAGCTTAAATATACTATTACGATATGCTAAGTCTTTAGATAAATAATACTCTAGTTTATTATACTTATCGTCTTATTAATAGTTAACTTGCGGTTTTCTATTCTCCCTTTTTTTTTTTTTTTTTTTTTTTTTTAATATATTTTATAATAAACGTATTTTTTTAGTCCTTTTTTTATTTTTTCTTTAAATTTTTCTAATTTATCTTAAGTATATATAAGGTAGGCTTTTTAGCTCTTATATATTATAAATATTATCTTAGCCCTTCTAGCGTATAATATTTAATATTTAGACCTTAAATACCTCTTTTTAAAACGTCTCTTCCGCGGCCTATATATTAAAATCTCTTCTACTTCCTATTCCTTCTTATTATCTATTATAATAATTCCTTTCTAGCGTATTATACTATTATTAATATTAACTTTATATAATAAAATATATAGAAGATATTATAGTTTATCTTAAAGAGTAATACTAGCTTATATACTACTAAGTTAATTTATTTATAATTTTAAAAGCCTAAAAAATTTCTATTTAGTTTTTTATTAGGCCGCTTTATCTATATATTTTATACTTTAGCTATACTTTTTTATCTAATTTTAAAAGTTAATATTAGCGCCTTTTTTTAATTAATACTTACTTCTATTATTTTTATTTTTTAATAATTATCTTTTAAGCGCGTTATATATACTTTATACACGCTTTAACTAGTTTCTTTAACCGCTAGAGTATAATTATGGAGTCTTAATTTATAAACTATCTTAAGTACTATTTTTTAATTAAAAAGAATATAAGTTAAGTTTAAAATCTATTCTAAATTATTATATATAACTAAGGCTAGCGAGAGTAGGTTAATCTAGTTATTTATTTATAGATATAATATACGCGTAGATATTACTCTAACGTTTAATTCTAGCGCTTAATTTATTTATTAGTTCTAGATAAAATATTATTAATAACTATCGATATATATCTATATACTCTATTAGGCTTCTAATAAATTTTAATAAAAATATATACCTTAATTTATAGTAATATTATTTAAAAGGCCTATAATTAGCTANCTTGCAGTTAATTATGCTCGATATGGGACGTTAGCTAGGGGACCCGAATCTGCATTTTTATTACCCGTATCGAGCGAATTGGCAAAAGCAGAAGGACACCAAGCGGATACTTTGAAAATCGTCCTATTGACAAAAATTAAACTCCTTTGAGTCTCGCGTACAACATGCAACAGCTTGGGGGGGGGGGGATTAAGTTAAATTGAAACAAAAATCCACGTTTTGCTCATTTGAGGATCTAACAATAGCAGAGTTTGGTCAAATAATTACAACCAAGCTTATATATAACATACGGCCTCATTATCATCAAATGATTAAAAACAATACCGAACAAAGTATTTGCAGCTCAGAATTAGTTTTAATTAATATATATGAAATACTCACCCGGGGAGGGGGAAGGGATAAGGAAAAGATTATAATCTGTTAACGAAAAGCTTCCCCGCATTTTTTCAAGTAAGAGGTAGACTCTGACAAGCTTTTTGTTTTGCCAGCCCTGCTGTCAGCTTACGCAAATATACCCTTTTGAGGAGTAAAGAATGATTTGATGGCTTTAATTCTCATACACTCACCTTGTCTTTATCAAAAGAGAACGCTCCAAGGCCCTGTCACCCTGTATGGCTAAGCTTTGTAGGGCGGTCAACCAGGGGAATAGCTGTCCGTTATCGATAGGATCCCAAGATTATGCACGTCTCAAGCTTCGGCCCCCCCGTTAAACTTTTCGGCTGCACGGCAAAAACCAAGCTTTGATAGCAGGAAACGGCAAACTCCGCGATATTGAAGCTTGAGGTCACGTGAAGCTATCGGAGGTGATCTCGGTACTTTACTTCCGCACGTAGCTGCCCTCCCCACCTTTTTCGCTTTTTCGAAAGATGGGCGCACTTCGTCATCATTGGGGGATTACTGTTTTCTGAGGCCATCGTGATGAATGATAGGATCGAAGAAAAAAGCCATTGAAGAATGTGCATGTCTATTCAATCGTTTGCTCGCTCCAATTTCGCCTGATGTTTGGTTTTTAATTATGTTTTTGTTCAGTGGCAAATAAATTGAAAGCCCAATTGGTTGATAGTGATATATACACCAATCGCTAAGCTATCGATCGCACTTTTCATCAGGCAAAAAAAAATTTCAAAGAAGCTTTTTTTGCTTAGCCGATTGTAAACGCAAGCTTTTTACTGTTCGTGCATTAGCTTCTGACGGAACATCACACATCCTGGGGGGATGTGCTGAAGTTCCAGCAAATGGCATTCCTCGGTTTCGCGAAATGTATGCGAAGGGCTTAAATTTTTTGGGGGATAATTGGTGAGCAAGGTTAGCTATAAGAGATAGGATTGTTATACAAACCTTTCCTGCCCCTTTGCGCGCATTGCAATTGGACCCCACTAGAGTTCAGCCTAGGCAAGGATTGCAGAGGCGGTACGGTGTAGTAAATTGATACATTTGGAGCTATTTGGGCTATATGTACGGTAATGAGCACAGGAGCGACGTAGCAGCAAGGTCAGCTACCCCGCTCCATGTTTTTTCAAATCGAATTTGAGATCCTGAACCCACCCTCTACCTTCTTAACGGTATAACGCGGAACTACGTAGTTCTCTGGTAGAGGACAAGGTGGTATATAAACAGCGGTCACTGTCAAAGGTCGTTCCAAGAAACCTTTTCTTTTCTATTCGATTCTTTTTCTCGAGCCTGTGTTGTCAATTGCCAATTGAGTCTTACGATTGGAGCTTTTTGAGACTTTTTGTACGTAGTTTTAACCCTCGGTCTGAACCTTTATTTTTTATTTTTATTTTTTATTTTTTATTTTCTGGAAGCTCGAGTAAATTTTTAATATTAATATATAAATGGTCCCACAAATTGCCAAGCTAACCTCCCACTACCGCTATAAAATTCTAGAACCTCCACCACGAAACCTCCCCTCTTCACCTCACCTCACAAACAACTATCACTCATAAGACAAAAAAGAAAAAAAAATTACAAAAATCTAGTACTATAGTAAAAATCAAATCCGTCAAAAATGGTCCACCTCGCCACGATCCCAACGACGACGAGACCAAGGAGAAGATCCACAAGCTGAGAAGCTCTCGCTGGCCGACGACGACTCCGCCGAGGACACTTTTACGTGCAGTGTCTACGGCAGCAAGCACGCCCTCCAGGCTCTCCCTATCACGAGATGCCGGATAAGGAGATGCCGAAGGAAGTGGCGTATAAGCTCATAAAGGATGATCTGTCGCTGGATGGAATCCGATCTTGAAGTATGTATAACCGGAAATGGTACGGGAGATATTGTGAGAGGAGATGCTGATATGTGGAGTTTAGTTTGGCGAGTTTCGTTACGACTTATATGGTATGAACCTCCTCACTTTGGATTGCACTGTTTTTGGTGATATGGAGGAGCTGATAATAGAACGGATGATATAGGAAGACGAGGCGGAGAGCTCATGGCGGAGAGCTTGAGCAAGAACTTGTGAGTAACACTTTCCAAACTCGCCTGATGTTTTTGCGTTTGTTTGTCAATGAGACTGATCCATTTACCGCCTTGTACAGTATCGACTACGAGGAGTACCTCAGAGCACTGATATCGTGAGAACTACCCCAGACAAATCCGTTATATCTCCTTGTATCAACAGTAACTAACCTTATACTCCGCTAGCAAAACCGCTGCGTCTCAATGGTAAAAACCCTTCCCTTCTCCTTCCCTTCTCATTGACAAAGCCCCCCCACTAACACCCACCACCAGATCGCCCGCCTCTTCAACGCCCCACCGACGACCCCACGCACAACTCCATCGGCACCTCCTGCGTCGGCTCCTCCGAAGCAATAATGCTCGCAACCCTCGCCCTAAAAAGCGCTGGCAAAAAGCCCGCGTCGCCGCCGGCAAAGACGCTCGAAGCCCAACATCGTAATGAACTCCGCCGTCCAAGTCTGCTGGAGAAAGCGGCCGCTATTCGAAGTCGAAGAGCGCTTCGTCTACTGCTCCCCGGAGCGCTACGTCATCGACCCGAAGAAGCCGTAAAGTCGTCGACGAGAATACTATTGGGATATGCGCGATCTTGGGGACGACGTATACCGGTGAGTACGAGGACGTCAAGGCGATAAATGATTTGCTCGTGGAGAAGAAATTGGACGTTCCGATCCACGTCGATGCGGCTAGTGGGGGGTTCGTGGCGCCGTTTGTGAAGCCGGAGCTTGAGTGGGATTTCAGGCTGGAGAAGGTCGTGAGTATCAATGTCAGCGGCATAAGTACGGGTTGGTAAGTACAGAAATCCTCTCCCCTAAAAAAAATTATTACTTCTCTTTTCGCCGTCTTCTTTTTTCTCTACTACTACCAATTAAGTTAAAAAAAAAAATAAAATAAATAAATAAAATTTGGGAAGTAACTAAGCTTTGGCCTGCTCGGCTAGGTCTACCCGGCGTCGGCTGGATCATCTGGAAAAGCCCCGAATACCTCCCCCAAGAACTAGTCTTCAACATAAACTACTCGGCGCCGACCAAGCCTCCTTCACCCTAAACTTCTCCAAGGGAGCCTCCCAAGTATCGGCCAATACTACCAGCTCATCCCCTCGGCAAGCGCGGCTACAAAGCCATATGACGAACCTCACCCGCACCGCCGACTTCCTCTCCGACACGCTTGAAAACATGGGATCGTGATCATGAGCAAGAAGAGCGGCGAGGATTACCGCTTGTGGCGTTCAGGTTGGATCCGGAGAAGAGCTACCACTTCGACGAGTTCGCGGTCGCGCACCAGTGAGGGAGAGGGCTGGATTGTTCCGGCGTACACGATGGCGCCGCACAGCGAGAAGCTGAAGCTCATGAGGGTTGTCGTCAGGGAGGACTTTACGAAGAGCCGGTGCGATCAGCTGTAAGTATCCGAAAAGTTCTCCCCTCCAAAATTATCACCTACGTTCTGCTTAGAGGGCCGGGAAGGGTTTTTGACTCGCTAACGCTCGTCCAGTATCGTCGACTTGAAATACGCGCTCAAGACGCTCGAGGGAATGGACGGCAAGAGGATCCAGGAGCACGTCGAGCACGTCCACATCGCGTCACGAACTCCGGTAAAGCCCGCCACACGCATAAGAAGTACAAGGGCGAGAAGCACAGTTTGGCGAAGCACGGCAAGACCAGCCGGTTTGCTAATGCTGCAAGAAAACTGGAAGGAATTATTTGGGGGGAAAGACAGACTGGACTTTATTTCATTGCTATTGATCTAAAAAATTGTTATAGGATTGCAGGAATTGTTTCTTAATGATCAAAACAAAAAAAAAAAATTGATATGTACATCGCAGATATCATGCATGGCACACAAAAGAAGTTTTAAGGGATGAAAACAAAAAAAAAAACAGACAAAAAAGCGAAGATATCCTCCCGAGGTCCGAGGAAAGAATTATTGAAAGGAAAAAAAAAACACGATCAGGAAAAGTACATAATATCGTTATTCCCTAGTTCAAAAAGATATGGATTCTTAAAGGTTTTCTAAATGTTTTGTAACTTGCCGTTATTCACTGATTCTTTTCCCTCTAAGCAATGATAAAAAAAAAAAAAGAAAAGAAAAGAAAAGTACGATTGAGGCTTCACTAAAAAAAAAAGAAAAAAAAAGGAAGTAACGTTTTCCGATAATACTGTATCAAAGTATAATTATTTATAAATGTTTCGGTGAAGGGTTTTTTTTATATATATACTTGAACACACTTGATTTAAATTTCGCTGTTGTTACAACAAATTCGTGATATGGGTTACTAAAACGTCCATTCTTCGCCTTCTAATATCCCTCGAGAAATACGCAGGTATAGTTTATGTTATCCTATCGTTACTACTAGAGCGTATTCATGTTTTCCACCAGAAGCAGATTGTTTCTCCAAGAGTGATATTAGCGCGTAGGAGTCCAGGCGAAAGTTTCAGGTGAAATCAATCCTCCTAATTTTTTTTTTACAGGCTCAAGAAAACAAAAAGCTCGTGGAAAAGCTTATACATAAGCTCTGTCATTTTTCCCTGCTTATTATTATTATTTTATTTATCTTTTTGCTTCGATTACTTTTCGCAAACAAACGACAACAAACGTCAGCAACAACAACAATAATAATAATAACATTAACAATATTCGATCAATACGAAAAGCCCTTCCCTCCTCCTAAGAAAGCAGCGAGCTCAATCTTCACGACGATTACTCCAAGCTTACCCCAAGCTTAGTCCAAGCTAATCTCATCCTATTGGTTCGGCTGTTGATCTGGCGGATCGCCGTTCTTACCGTTCGGCAAGCCACGCCCGTCGACTCTGGCGGGAACCCAGGTATAAAGTTTCTATAACATCATTCGAACATTCACGAATACACACGCGCTAATAGGAAGCTCCTACAGGAAAAGAACCAAGTTCATTGGATACCGGCGCATATGTATAAAAGGCTTACACCCTCATATCGAAAGTGTAATCACGAATTCCTTTCGATTTCAAGCTTTTTCAAAAACGACTTGGGACGAACACGGTTGATTTTGCGGTGTTCTAAGCTGGAAAAATAAAATATTTGAGAACGAAAACGAATCCCGAGTAAATACCAAAGCCAATTTACTCGGAATCAAAAAAAAAAAAAAAAAAAATACATCTTACCATAATACGACAAGCAAAGCAACCCCCCTCGAAGCAAACAGAAAAAACTTCACGAATCCAATTACAATCCTTAGTATAAATTTCTACCAAAAAAAAAAAAAAAATGACGACCTCCTCCACCGGCCTCAAGTATATCAAAAAGTCCTCCGAAACCCTCTTCGACGTCGCGCAGTCCGTCGTCGACACCTCTCGCGCAACAGCGAGACCGTCGGCGTCGCGGAATCGCTAACCGGCGGTAGCGTAATGGCAGCCCTCGCGTCCGTCCCCGGAGCTTCCAAAGCCTTCCGCGGCGGCGTAGTCTCCTACGCCGCCCCCATAAAGCAATCCTCCTCGACGTCGACAAGGAACTCATAAAGAGAAAGGAACCGTCGTGGCGAAGTCGCGGAACAGATGGCGGAGGGAGCGCGCGGGGCGACGAATTCAAAAGCGATCAAACGACGTGGGGATTAGTACGACGGGCGTTGCGGGGCCCGATGAGCACGAGGGGAAACCCGCGGGGACGGTTATATTGGATTGCGGGGCCGGAGGGTGTTAAGCGTGGGGACCTTTTAAGTTTCCGGGGACGCCGGTTCATGTTAGGGAGGCGACGGTGTGGAGGCGCTGCGAGGCTGAGGGAGGCGATGAACGAGAGGCACGGTGGGGAGGATAGGAGGAGGAGGATAGGGAGGATAGGGAGAAGGAGAGGAAACGGGGAAATTAATTGAGAGGGAGTATACGGACTGGGATGAAGAGGGGGGAGAAGAATGAAAAGAAGGATAAGGAGGACTGAGGAGACTGAATAAAATACTTACCTTTCCCTTTCCATGTAACCAAAAAAAAAAAAAAAAAAAAAAGAAGAGGAGGGAAAGGAAGAGGATATAGACCTCTTTCAGAACAACGCTGTCTATACGAAAGATCCATCGGATTTCTTCTCTTTCTTTTCTTGTTTATCTCCTCCATCTGATAGAAGTGTAACATTCAGATGGGATTATATATCGGTTAAGCAAATGATATGAAATGCACGGCGTTAATCATTACGTACTCGATTATATTTCATTGGTGCACATAATCATACGATTTATTATCTTATCTTCTTTCTTCAGTGATCGGTAACAGCATTGGATTATACATATGTATACAGGTATAGGCGTAGGGTAGGTTAGCTAGCGGACTTAGAGATTTCATACGCCTCAACCAGTAAAAGTTTTAACTCACTAAGAATTTTACAACCCCTGACGGATGTTCTAGAACAGTTTCTATGATCCATGAAACCCCCTTCTGCTTTAGATAGAGGTAAATGGACGAAAAAGAAACTTAGGATCGACAGAAAGGACACGATTGACTTAGGTATATATCTAGATATTCCCTCGTCAACATGACTTCTAAAGTCTTTGACCGTATTTACGAGAAACGTAGTATACTTTTGACTTCACTTCAAGAGAGTTACTGGATCTTTAGGATTAACGTCAAGCTAGGTTATAGAAAACCTAAGTACATAAAAATGAATGAAATACGGAAAATCTATTGAACAATTAACTATTACAGAATCCTCTATTAACCGCTCGAGATCTACATACTATTTTATATTGATAAACGTTCTTTTTTTTTTAATATGAAAACTTAAAGTATTCAAAAGCAGTTTCTGTTTATTTTCTGCAAAGGGTGACATTATTTATAGTGAATCAAGAAAATTTTTTTTGAAAGCTGACATTCTAATAATATTGCCATACGTAGTCCATTCCCTCGAGTCCAGAACCCTCTTCATTGGCCTTCTCCTCGGGTGTCTTGGTCGGGGTCTCTCGGGTTTCTTGGCTCCGGAACCGAACCTGAAGAGCTCTTGAATTTGTCTAAGAGGCTTAGCTGTTTTGACGTCCTCGACCTTCTTCGTCTCTTGAGGTTGTCCTTGCCCTCTTTTGAGGTTGTTCTCGACTACTTTGCTGTAGTCCGGAATGTATTGCCTATCCTCCTCGGAAAAGGGTAATTGTACTTTGGTTCAGCGCTGCCCGGCTGCGCCTTAACAGGCGACGGCTCCTTCGGTGTGCCCGCGTTCTTGCACACGTCCCTGATATCTTGCGGAACCGGTGCGGCTTCATCTGCTTTGCTCTCCACTTCCTCGCACGCCTTCTTTATAGCGGGTTCGGCGTCCGCACGATCACCCCAAAGATGGTTCCGTCTTCGGGGATCGGGCCGTTCTTGCCGGCAAGGTCGAGGAGTCTGCCTTCCTTGGTGGGACGGACATTGTCGGGGCCGACGGGAATGGGCCGGGCTTTCTTATTGAAGCGGTTTTGCAAGTTTGCTACGGCGTTCTCTGCACTGTTGGGCCCGGGATGATTCCTTGCTGCGGTTGGCGGGCTGTCCGTTGTTATCGTTCGGTCCCGGCAGAACGGGCGGGACGTTATCATTCGGTTTCGGCGGAATGACATCCTTCTTCTTCTCCTTCGGCTGCTCGGGCTGGACGGGACGTTGTTATCCTTGGGCGGAAGGACATCCTCCTTGCGCTTTGGCTGAACGTCCTCCTTCGGTTTTGGCTGAGCCTCTTCCTTGGCTTTCGGCTGAACCTCCTCGAGCTTCTGCGGGACATTATCCTTCGGTGGCTGAACGTCCTCCTTCGGCTTCTGCTGTTTCGGGGGATGGGCACGGACTTTCGCTGAGCGAGCAAGGCCGTCAGGCCAGATTTACGCTGGCCTCTTCGCGCTCTCTACCACGATCTGCCGATTTTGGCCGAGTAACTATCGCCGGTCCGGGCTCTACCTTCTCCTTCGGTTTTGGCTGTTGAGGCTCCGGCTGAGCTTCGTTATTGCCCGGATGTGCTTCCTCTTCCTTCCTGCCGGCGCAACTTCTGGCTCTTCTTCACGTTCCCGAACGACGACCGGCTGTTCTTCCTCTTCCTCTTCCTCTTTAACCAGCGCAACTTCTGGCTCTTCGTATAGGTTCTGATCCAGGTTGACGGTTGGATTTTTGTTCTCCGGCCGCTTTGGCGGCCCCGTCCATCCCTAACATCTTGTTCTTATACCCGTGGTCGTCGATGTCCCAATAAAGTTGCGCATCAGCGTCCTCGTAGTTGAACTGCCTTTCGGTGTCAGATTCACTGTCCGAATCGAACAAATCTTCCTTGAACTTCCGCGAGCGTGGTACCTCCTCATCATCCGAGTCGACCTCCTCGCCCGGCCCGTCGTCATCCTCCGACTCGACTAACGGGACCGCGTCGAGCAGACTGCCTTCTTTTTTCTGCGCCGGTGGGTGATATTCATCATCCGACTCGACTAATTCCACCTGGTTGATGGGCTTCTCCTTCTCAGCTGGGCTGCCACATTTTCTGCCTCTCCTTCTTCTGCGCAAGGTATTTCCTCCTAGTTTCTAACTCCTCCCGCTCCTCCGCCTTCATCTTCTCCCGGTTCGCTATGTAGTTGGGAACATGGGCGGGCCTGTTTTCCGGATTCTGGTACTTCCCGTTCACGAGACCGTCGAGAAACTCGGCGGAATTCCTGCGGGCCCTCGTGTCGACGAACCTGCTCTCTATGGGGTTTGATACCCTTCCGGCATTGGTTTGGCGGGAGCTACGGGGTTCGGTGTTGCTGATCGGGGTGAGGAGTTTGCTATAGTCGAGGCCTTCGGGTATGCCTGGGAAACGCGTGCTGCTACGCATCATGCTATCATCCTCTTTATTCTCCTGCGGCGGGACGGAGGGATTTTCGGGTTGCGGAGGTCCGCTCGGCTCCTGGTCTTTCTTAGGTTCCTCCTGGTCTTTCTTCGGTTCTTCCTGGTCTTTCTTCGGCTCCTTGTCTTTCTTCGGTCCCTCGTTAGGATCGTCATCGGTATCATGGAAGAACGCATCGGTTTCGCCAGGATCTTCATTGTCGTCCATTGGTTGCTTGAAAGGTTGCTCTCCGAGCTGTTCCGGAACGTCCACCATAGTGCCTTCGTCTTTTTCCTCAGGGGAAGAAGGGCGGACGTTACTTTCCTCGCCGTCGTCGGAGCTTCCATCGTTCTCCGGCCTGTTGTTGACTCTGTAGCCAAACCTAGGGTCAAGATCCCTCAATGGAGGGTATTGGTTGTTGCTGAGCGGGTTCTCACCGTTGTTCAACCGCTCCAGGAATTCGTCAGTAGCGATATTATTCCCAACATCTTCAGCCTTTTTACGGTCTCCGTCCAAGTCCCTGTTTAGATCTGGCATCTCCTGAGGCTGTTCAGCCTGAGCTGGCTGAACGACGGGCGCTTCAGGTTTATTCGGCTCTTCGTCCTCTTTGGCTTCTGGGGCCTGTTCAGGAGCTGGGGGTTGGCTGGGACTAAAAATCACCTGTGAGCTCTTGTCCTCGATATTAATCTATTTTAGGCATTTAGGACACTTACTAGCATTTTTGAGTGCGTTCTCCTCCTCCTTCAGCTGCCTATACAACTTGATCAGGTCTTCATCATCTGCATCCTAGTTTTCTCTGTACAGACGACGTAGACGAACTGTAGAGGCTGCGAAATTTGGCCTCTTGCGTAGCTAGAGAATGCCTGAGTGCCGCCACTTCCCTCAACGCGTTCAGATGCGCGGCGTTCGGAGATTTAGCGGCGTTGTGAGCTTCCTGCAATGCCTTTATGTTATCGTTCAACTTGTCTTGCAGGTATTTGCGATACTCGTCTTGCACTTTCTGCTCCCTCTCGGATACGGCGGGCTGAGCTTCATTGGGCTTGGAGTTAAAGTATCCCTCCACTTCAGCCTTTATAGCTTCGCTGTCTTTTTTCTCCGCCCCGGGGATGTCGGATTGCTGAGCTTCTTCTCTTGCTCCGCTAAGGTAGCCTCGAGCCACCGTAGACCTGTTTGTACCGCTCGAGGGCTTCTTCACGGACCTTCATGAACCTCTCGTAATCTTCAGCCTCAGGACTTTCGAACCAGGGCCTCGAGAATAGCTTGTATAAGCGGTCGAGATTCTTTAGAGCTTCCCTGACGTTCCTAAGCTGGGGGCTTCCGGGGTCTGCGATCCCGACATGAGCGGGATTTTGCGGAGCGGGAACATCGGCCTGGACCTGTCTTTCGGCCTCAGGCTGCACGGCCCTTACCTGTTCAGGGTTGGCGACGGCGGCGTTGTCCACCGGGATCCTGGCGCTCCTGGACGTCTGACGGCCTGGGAAGTGCTGCCACCAGACCGCGCAGAGGGCAACGTTGATTAAAGTGGTCGTCCTCATTCGAACTTTTTTTTTATGAAATTTGTTTATATTAACTAAGAAGGGAATAAAGGGAAGGGATTAGAAGTTAATTCGATATAAAACGTCGTGATAACAGAAAATATATGTACGAGTTTGAAAAATATCAACAACTACGAGACTTCAACGACTGAGAGAATTTCTTTTCGCTTGGTCAAGGGAGGAGAGACGCCAATTTATATTAGATTCCTTTAAGAAATAAAATTAAAAGACAAGAAACTATTTTGAGCTAGAAAGTAGAGCGGATGCATAAGAATGAGCAAGTTTCTCAGTGCCCGGTGTTCGACCGTCCCATAGATCTAGAAGAGTTTAGCATGTCTCACCGGGGGATTTCCTATAATTATCATGTCTTGGAACTAATGATCTCATACTCAGGAAAGCTTAAGACGGGGACCGTTTATATTGTCACCACTGTTACTATACTATTGATGGCCAGCGGCCAGACTCGGCCTAGTTCCTACCAGCTCGCTGTGAAACGAAACATCTTTTGTGTCCAGGTAGCGCTATAGCCCATTAATTAATTTCTTCTCCAAGCAGGTCCAAAACAAATGTCCCATTTGATAAAAGTATCGCCTTTCGGCGAGACCTAATAGTTGTTGCACGGAAGCTCCGAATTGGTCGATACCGAAAAGTTTATTCATTACATGTGGCCGGAGCCCGACTTGGCTCGGAATCGGTAGTAGGCGGCATTAGAAGAAGTTCCCGGCATTAAGTTTCTTGTTAAGGGGGGCCGATGGCGCGTGTACACATATCTCTGATGAGAGTCGGCAGCTCAGTGTTGTAGGACCGAACTTAATGGTTGCAAGGCAGTTTAACTGAATTTAAGCCATTGGTTGCGGAGAGATTGATAAGATAGACTGTCAGAGGCTCCCCATCATAGACTCGCAAGCTTTGTAAACTTTTGTTGATGCTATATTCTAACGTAAGAAGAATATAAGAATAAATGCTAAGAACCATATAAAGAGATATGGAAGCCCCATAGCTAATATAATTCCAAGCATTTCCTCCTGCGCGCGAGATGAAGCATTATATAGGACCAAAACTTAACGAAGTGGAAACTCGATCGTTTTTCGCTGAACTTAACGGCGACTTCGTGAAATTGGAAATTTAGTTTTGGTTTTCAGAATTCTAGATATCTGTAATATCACAAATTCTGTATCTATACTTCCGGGGGGGGGGGTAACATGAAAATCTACTATAGAAGAAAAATGCAACCTTTTTTTAGCTAGTCAACATCATATGCAGTAAATAAACTAATAACCATGAAGCCATCCCGTGCTTCGCCACTAGGCTGGTTTGTCCTGGTCTTTTTCTCTGGGAGAGGTTTGGCGTAGGGGAAGAAGTTGACTGGATGTCGCAATGCCTTCCTGAGCGATGAATCACTCGAATATTCTTTGGTTGAGTGTTATCAGTCTGAGTATTTGAGGCGCTATCCGGACTGGATTCACGGGCGCCGTTCAGGCGCCGAAGGCTGGGCTGGGTAGCTTCCGTTTCCCCAGTGTGGATCCGATCAGTATCGGTCGTAATGTGTCTTCCGCCTCTCCTAGCGCGGTCTCCTTTGGGACGTGAGTTTGGCTGTGCCTCCCATCCACCACATTCTCAGGCTCGGTCACTTCTTTGACTTCCTCGGTGGATGCGGATTCCTGAGCACCACTATCCGGTCCAAAGACGAAGTGAACCGGGTCGAAACCCAAGATGGCGGTGGCGGTAGACCGCACGTCTTCCAAGAGGTCGTAATCCGGGACGTTTGGCTTTTCTTCGGACTTCGTCTGCTCGATTTGAGCGAGATTATTTACATGTTCAAAGTAACTATCCGAACGATGCTCCGGCTCCTCTTTCATAAAGACCATAGGCTCTTCTATCGCCGTAGCGGTTCTTTTATGCGTGACAGAGTCTTCCATAACGACGGCAGGCTCTTCTACAACCTTGTTGGATTGCTCTGCAGCTGTGGTTGGCTTTTCCGAAACCACAACAGCCTCTCCATCGATCTTTGCCTGGAGCTCTGCTTTCTTCTCTTCTTTCCTTTACCAGATTAGCAACATCCTTGACCGACTTCCAGAAGGCTTTACGTTCTTCCATCCTGTTTCGCGGTAAAGTGACCACTTTGCGATCCCACCATCTGGCCCTCTGAGGTATCTCTCAGCCGCTGCAATAAGGCAATCATAGGTCTTGACATTTTCCCACTCCTTAGGGCACGAGCTCCGGGTTCTTCTGCCGCATGGACCTAAGCACTTCGTCCCTCGTCATTCCCTTCTTCGGATTAATCTTGCCGTCCTTAATGGAATTGTAATTATGGATAATAACATTCAGGGCGATATCATTATCTCTGGTCTTATCTCGAGCTCCCAGTAATTGATGTAGCTCGGCTCAAGCATCTTGACGACCGGAAGATCGAGTACAGCTCCATATAACCACGCACGAAGCTTCGCCTGCGTTTCTTCCGGCTTATAGAAGCAGACGGTGTCAGCGAGGTTCGAAGCCCTGCAGCTTCTTTTGCTCCGCGAGCCAATCAGCTTCTAGACTTGGGCGGTCCTCGGTCGCCCATTTTATGTATTCTGGATTGCTCGGTTTTATGTCTTTTAGGGCCGACTGGTATATTTCGTCTAGCTTCCCATTATCCGCGTTGCCTGTTGGAGGATTTCTCTGGAGCTAGGTGTCAAGTACACCATAGATTGTGCTGGAAGGTTACTGTAGGGAGCAGCCGTAGCTGCCCCTACCAGAACGGAGAATACGGTAATAAGACTTGATGGCTTCATCGCAATTTGTTAATACTTGAAGATACTGAACGATCTTCTAGATTTGGAGGGAAATGACTGAAATCAAATATATATTGACAATAGTACATTAAATCTGCTCACGATCCTTATGACCATCGACTGCAAAGTGAGATCTATATATACCAGCAAATCCGGCAGTCGCCGATACAGTACATGGGCACATCTAACACGATAGTGTCCGGGAAATAAGGAGAAACAAAGAGATTTTTTTTTCTTTCCCCTATTCGTTCGATCGGATCCGTTCGTATCGCTCTCACATGTTAAAACGGAGAAGGAACAAAATTTGCTCGGTGAAACAAAGCAAACTAAAAAAAGCTTAATAGGGTTCTTTGGAATCAGGTGGTTTTATGTGAGGGAGATCTAGAACCAGCGCGCCAGAAAAGAGAGTTTGCTATGGAGTTCAAGGCTTTCTTTTCGGGTTACCAGAAACTGATATATTTATCGCCAAAATTTTAATCAACCCATCTACTTTGGATCGTTCGTGATTCAAAAGGTTACTGTTTTGAATCGTTCATGATTCAAATAGCTGTCCGTTGTTTACTATCGTCATAATAACCGGACCTTTCTAGAAGTCCTAAAAGCGGAGAGTCACGGCACGGAGTAGAGAGTAAGCGACATAGTATCACCGACGTCTCAGTAAGAGCATTTAAACGCCGCATAAAAACTTGAGCACATTTGGCCCCAGAATCCCGCAAAAGAGCATTAAAGAAAGGATACTACACCGCTCCAAGTTTTCAGATATGGATCGCTCCACTAGAATCCTCGGTGGATATTTATCAGCAGAATACGAAAGCTACAAGCCTACCGTAACTACTTGCGGAGTATCAGACTACCTCGACCTGCGAAACTTTCAAGTGGAAGATTCGGCGCCGCGTAGCGCTTACAGGCAGACACTGGTCGAGCAAGCAGCCGGTACGAGATATCGCTCATCCGGCTAGCGGATAGAGCGAAGAGGAAACTTTGGCAACGCGCAGCGAGCGAGCAACGTTGCAAATTGAGAGCCGAAAATGAGGCAGGAAGAGTTCCTCTTACAATTCTAGCGATTGTCCGGTGCGAGCGCAGCCGCAACCGAATATGCGAGAAATATATTCACGAGGCCATTTGAAATCGCGGCAGCGGACAGAGATTTGTTCATCCGCTCAGCGATCCAAGGGCGCACTCTGTCCGCCAAGATCTTCAAACGGGTGATCCTCTCACGGTGCCGAGGTTCCGCACGGCAGAATAAAATTGAGTACAGCCGCCTGATAACGGAACGAAGGAAAGACACTTACAACCCGACAACCTCCGGAGTTGGATATCAAAATTACACGTTTTCGGCCACGGCGGGGTGCGCAAACGGGTGATCCTCTCACGGTGCCGAGGTTCCGCACGGCAGAATACAAAATTGAGTACAGCCGCCTGATAACGGAACGAAGGAAGTACACCACTTACAACCCGAACAACCCTCCGGAGTTGGATATCGAACAATTACACGTTTTCGGCCACGGCGGGGTGCGCGGCAGACTAAACACGGCGAGATGTGGGGATGAGGACGGATAGGTTCCGTGAGAAGTGCAAGAGTACCTCCCAGGCATATTAAATGGTATCCTGGTGACTCTGTAAGCTTTTACAGATTTGGAGGAGAGATATGGAGACAAAGTGCCGGGAATACGACTTCATCGCCAACGGCTCGAAGAAACCTCGGCTCCGCAAGACGAGAAAGAGACGGAAAGACGTGAAGCAATTTATGGCGGAACTGGAGCGGCTAAGAAGAAGACGCGGAA
This sequence comes from Pezizomycotina sp. ARF18, assembly GCA_002224055.1. Classification (NCBI taxonomy): domain Eukaryota; kingdom Fungi; phylum Ascomycota; species Pezizomycotina sp. ARF18. The sequence goes on along the minus strand of AZLU01000108.1, from coordinate 77,356 downwards.
AATAGGATAGAAGTCGTATACAACTTGCGGCAGGCCCAGTCGGACGGCGTGGAACAGGGAAGACTCATGCTGGTCAAATAGCAGCGGAAAGATTGGACGCGGAAAAAAATTTGACTAAGAACGGGCGAAGTTGAACAAACTTAAGGACCGTCTAAGGATCGCAGGAGATGCAACAAGAGCGAAGCAAAACCGGAAAAAAGCAAAGCATGGTTACGATCAGATCGTCGAAGCATTGAAGGATCATTCAGTTGCGAAGGTGTAGCCGAGATCAACGAAATGCGTATGAGAAAGCTGAATATCATGTTGAAGATGGTAACCCCTAAAACGTCAAGGATGTACCTCTTCAGTACACGAGGGAAATGCAGGCAGGCATTGACGCATACGCCGCAAGCACATACACCGACCTGTCGGAAATCTGCAGCCTCCACGAAGAAGTAGCAGATATCCAAGCCAGGGTGGAGGAGAGATACGATCGCGAGATGGAGTCCAGAGCTCAAGACAGTTACAGCGACGTTGCGTTGAGCGCCCCAAGATCTCGGGGGTCTGATATTGTGATCACCCACAGCACGAAAGCGCTCGACTCCGAACCGATACCCGATGAAAAGAGAACAACTGTGCCATACACGACGACGGATGAGAATGATATGAGCCCCCTCTTTGCCCACAGAGGAGAACATAAGCGGTTACCGATTACTTGAGCGGCCCAGCGTCATTCGCCCCCGGTCATCAAGTAAAGACCCGGACGACGATAGCCCCATTCACCCTTCCCCGTCTCGGTTAGCATGGCACCCGAGCAAACAAGCGCATTCCAAAAAGTATAGGCCGAAAGGTTCTAAATCTCCGGCTAAAATATCTGAAATCTGGCGGCGAAAGTGGAAAACGAAAAGTTAAGCACGGGTCCAATTTCTTATAATAAAATCACTTCCGCTGATTAGCGAACGAAAATTTTCGACTTTTAATCAAAATTTCACGACGGCAAGCTTTAAATCATAAATAATCGACGAGTTTAACGATATAAATTAATAGTTTTAACGATATAAATTAATTTATATGCGAAATATTCGGCTCGTTGTTTTAAATAACTTCATGTAAAAAAAGTTTTTTTTATACAAAAACTATTGAAATAACGAGCCAAACGCCTTTGCGTATGAATCAACTTTATAATATTAAAACTCGTCGAGTTATTTACGATTTAAAGCTCGTCGTCGTGAAATTTTTTGTTTATCGGGGGGTAGTTGCCAGCGTAAGGGGGGGCGGGGGGGGTATTGCTTGATTGGGCTTAGTTAGACGTTGCTGGGCGGCCTTATATTGTATTATATTATATGGATCCACAATCAAATGCATATTTGTCTACTTCGTCTCGATATAACATAATCCCTTTGCTATTTCATCAGCTTCTTTTATAGGATTTGGCATGTATATATATATATATATCTAAATATAACATCCATATCTCTGCCGTCATTCCTGATCGTAAAATCAATGTTACGACGCTCGGCCTGGTCTGTAGAAAACTCACAAGTATCCGGAAGTATATCCCTGTGATTTCGAAGCTTTAGAAGGTTAATGGAATATATGTTGCGGCTGGGCATAAATTTCGACTCCTACCTGCCTAAGCTTGCAGGTCACTTTTGTTGTTAATACAATATTCTTCGAAGCTGAAGAGCATATACTTGACAGTAATGAAATTATAAAGAGTTTTATATCTCATTTGATGAAGGATCCACAAAATCTTTTGAAATCGAAAAAAATTTCATGCAATAAATCGACCCGGCATCGTCAGCCTGCCTTGTAAAAAGCTAGAAACTTCTTTAAAAATAACTACGCTATGGTTAATATAAAAGGGCCCTGTCTTTATGTTCTGTCAAAGACCAGACCATTCTCTTTCCTCGTACCCAGCTTCCTGGAAACAAAGACCAGTTCCTGTCCAATAGCCGACAAACTATATGTTCAATATTCTCTATTAAAAAAGGGGGTCAATTCATCAATCATTACTCCGACCGCTTTCCACATTCTACTTCAAGCGGAACAGTTCCTAGCTATCGCGGAAAGAAAAAGATGAAATCATTAACTGCAATCTGCGGAGTCTTCGCCGTATTTGTCGCTCCCACCGAGGCAGTTCCTTTTGTACAGCAATTACCTTGGAGCCATACCGTCGACTGCCGCGACCCTAACTCCGTGATAGACCATAACAACAGTCACGAGTGCGTTTTGTAAGGACGGCTTCTCCTTGGCCGAGATGGACCTTCCCAATCTTATTTTCATCGTCTACATCGGAAACAAAACAATGAAGCTGCCCGTTGGTCTACGACCATGGACAACTGCGTACAAAGGCAGAAGGACTCTGCAGGTACATGGAACTGGAGTCCGCCGGAGGATCCGAACGTGTTTAATGCTTAGTATTTCTTCAGGGAATGTTGGAATCAGAGCCGGGGCCGACTCAAGAAACGAAGACACTGCGCGGGCGCCTACCGCTCCCGCCTACCTCCGCTCCCGCCGTCCCCAAAAGAAGCAGCGGCACCGTCCCTCTACTTCCACCGCTCCCTTGCTTAAAAAACGCCCACACGTCACCATCAACATACAGCGCTCTCCAATGACGTTCAATCCTTTCGCTTACTTCAAGGAATGCTTGAAATCGAAGCTTAGAGTGGTAGCTACGGCGGTAGAAAATGTATCAAGCACCGTGGGGTACATTCTATTTTCATTCATAATTTGAGAGATTTTTTTTTAACCTTAAACCGGTTAACCAGCACCTTAAGGATGCTATATATTGTAGTACAAAGTTATAGCTTTCATGTCAATTAACGGCCTTCATAGCGATAGCTATATTTAGTAACTTAATACACTTACGAATCCCAAAAAAGATATAGAATTCTTCCACACGTCTCAATATTACTTTAAACCATCGGATCTGGTTTAGAGCGATATTACTCCGTTCCGGCAGGCTTCGCTCCCGGAAACCACTCCGTATGAACATCCCCATTCCCACCAAAGTACACAACCCTCTTCCTTCCAAGCACGCAAAGTAATCCGTAACACCCCTTCCCGGACAACTCCCTCACGAAGTCCTCGTAGCCGTACCTAACCTCCTCTCCCTGCGCCTTATTTTTCGCAGCACCCTGTGCATTCCGAACTGCGGTTTGGATTTTCTCAACACTCCAGGTTTTGCCGGAGTGCATACTTCGGGATTTCCACCGTAGCATGAGTGGTCTCACCAGAATCTGGATTAGGAGCGTAAGCTGTAGCGGTAGATGTGATGTAGTTGATGTGGTAGCGGTTCACGCCGAGGAGACGAGACGGGAGACTATTTCTGGGAAGGACGGGCCTGCGCAGGTGGGAGGTGTACATCGCGGAAGATTTGCTGGATGGCGACTTGAAGGCTGAGGACATGATGCTGCGGTTTGGTATAAAAGTAAATGTATATAGAAAATGAGCCAATTATTCTAGGGAATTCGATCTATTTTTAATTGAACACTAGTGAATGAAGGAGATATAGGATACTTGTTAACAGGATGTATCGACGATAGCCGATCCTAACCTATTTATAGACGAAGATATACTGTATTCAGGCCAAGATAATTGCTTCGAGAGTAGTCCTAGAAACAGTACCTCTGACTCCAATTCTAAGAAACATTTCCGACACATTATCTCCCTACGCCCATCTCCACTACCGGCGTCACGGAAATCCGATCTTGGTGTTGAGGAAGCTCAATATCTGGGTGCACGCTCGGGCACGCTCGTCGCATTTCTTTTCCTCATCAGGTAAGCGTATCCCGAATTCCCCCGTGATACCGCGTACGCGACGTGACTCATGATTATAGTTGCTCGCATTATGGCCTACAGTTTCTCTCATATCTCACCGTATCTGGAGATTCAGGATGCTCGGCGCTCGAAGCGTAGGAGAAAATGTGATTCTGGAGAAAAGGTCCTTTACTTTCGGAATTGGATGTCTCACGGAAGATATAGTTCCCCCGCTTTGCCTAAACGAAATGAAGTTGCGAATGGGAGATGCTGCGTTCGTGCCGAACGATGCAGTCAGAGTTTTTAGATGCCTTGTTCGCGTGAACTGGTCTCTACGAGTCGGAAGTAACGTTAATCAGCGCCACGGATACGAGCTTTTATCGTTGCACTTATACTAGTATGCTCTCATATCTGAGAAAAATCACTCAATCATTCATAGATGAGAGAAATCACCTAATTATTCACCGATTTAGGGATTGCATTCAGCAAGACTTCGGCATTTATGATCGCATGGCTTGAGTTTATGACTTTAGCTCCTCAAATTTCCAGCCGATGAACGCACTTCTTAATCAAGTTCCAAAGCTATGAGAGTTCACCCTTTATAAAGGTGATTCAAGCATGTTAACTGTCATAGACAAATCTTTGAATATGGCCATATGGAAGTATAACCAGGCCTATGACTTATAATCACAGCTGCAACTATGATTCGAATTCTCCGCACTCCTTCACGAATACTAATGATGAAGTGCCATATGGTTACATTCAAGACATAATTCATTTCCGTATCGGAGGAGGTTATTGTATACGGGCTTTATATCCTGCACTACCATACCATTAATTACTTTTTTTTTTTTTTTTTCAAAAACCAGAAATGAAATATAATTCGGAAAAACTCAGGATGGTTCAGTATGATAGAAAATTTTATGCGTCAAGATTCATTTGTTCGTGCACCTGCCTCCTAGACCTTCTGTCTGTCCATGGTTCGTCCTTTCTATTTGGAAACTTCATACGAATCTCATCCCTTATTTTGTCCTCTTATACAGATCAACAGCCGCGCAGTTCGACGGTAGATGGAATCCCTTATTATAGCTATTCTCCCAGAACAGCTGTGGTGCGGGTTATTCAAGTTATCGATATCGGGATGGTACCAATTGCAAACCAACCATCCTCCCCAGGTATTAGAGCTCGCAGAGCCGCCGGCTGGAGCGTTGGTATATACGAGCTTGTTCCCGGAGAAGCTAAAGCCTGGAGTCGATCCTCCGGCGTTGATCTGAACGGGGGAGAAAGCGGCGTAGGGGACGTAATCGAAGACGGGGCCCCAGGGGAATTGCGTTCCGAGGGAGAAAGTCAGGTTACCGCCGACGAGGTGGGAGGCTTTGGTGTTCGGGAGGAGAGATGCGGGGATGCGGTAGGAGGAGTTGGGGAGAGGACGCGTCGTTGAGGCCGGCGCCTGTGTGGTAGGCGTAGACTATGACGTAAGAGCGTTAGTTTTTAGTTTATAGCGGGGGAAATACAAAAATGAGTTTCCAAAAGTATTAGTATAGATTAAAATACAACGGTGAAAGCAAGAGACTCACGCCAAAGGTTGTTAAAGTGGAAGTTCTTAGAGACTGTCTGGAGGTAGAACTCGCCCTTCTTGAGAGGTAGAGTTGCGGCGGATGCGACGGAGATTAAAGCCGCGGCAGCTGTGAAAATAGTGGAGAACAGCATTATACCGTATTCTTATCGATATACAAATTTATTACAGATTCCCTTCGATTACAATGCTTTTAAAATAGAAAATCTTTGAGATCCAGCGAGCGACTGAATATAAGAGCGAGTGTATTTATTTAGAGAGGAAAAACGATCATTATCTTTGTTAACGGAGATTCTAGAAATTCTACGGTCGAGGGAAAAAGTCGGCAATTTATAGTGGAAAACCCAGCAGAACAAAGTAACTGTCCGTGCTCCCACATTCTGCATTCGAACAAGTTTTCCCTGTGCCGCAAAACATCGCGAAATTGTTTTAGTGCGATGGTCTTTTTCCCTTTTTTTTCCTTTTTAACTAGATTTAATACGGATACAAAATGCCGTAGATATCCTACCACAAATATAAAATCTTCGAATCCGGATGTTGCGGGGTTCTCTCAGAAGGCTAGCAGAAGGAAACGAGAGTGCCCATCCATGCCATCATATGATCATGGATAGGGTTTCTTAAGGAACAGAAACTACGGTGGAGCCGTTAGATCTTACGCGAATTGAATCAAGGAGGAAAGTAATGACAAACATTCTAAAAGTCGCTATAGTAATAATGGGCAGTTACTATTGAAGAACAAGCAAGACAACAACACGCCATTCACAAAGAAGATTACTGGATTTTTGGCTTGCAGAGAAGTCTGGAATGTAAACAGTCCGATGGTGCTATCGTGAGGTTATATGGGAGTTTGCGAGTTGGACGATTATAATATATATCTAACTAATAGCAATTGCATCGAAAGCTTCATCCTCACAAAGACAAATTCTCAAAGACAAATTTATCCAAACTTGGCACGATTTTCCCTGGTTTCAATGTCTCGCACATTCGCTCGCTAGGATACATAACCTATAATCAATATAGCGGAATTTATAATTCGATTAGTTGTCGATACGTAGCAATTCAGGACAGGAATCCGTATTCATGGCACTCCGACTTGTCTCGTACCCAGCCTATTATTTTTTTACGCTCGTTCCTCACTAAAAATAAAAACTCTGACCTCTTCATGAAAGATGAAGATGTAAAGTCCCTCGCGATTTTCGTTGATCAACACGTTTGCAGCGAGGGCTCGGCTAGTGTCTGTCCCCATTCCGCCAAGAAGTTATCCCTTGAGTGATCTTCCGGAACTTGGCAAAGGCCTGTGGGAAACCTTTTCAAAAATTGGTATGAAATTGCTATGAATACAATGAAGAGGATTGGGTAATGTCTCCTCGTCATAGCTTTTGCTCTCCACGCTCTCTTAATTACCAGCACCGCTGAAAGAAATTGATTATAGAGGCGCTTACAATGGAGCATTTTGTGTTCCCCGCCCAATCCTTCGTAGGAAGTCCCACCTTCTGTTTTGTCGCATTTGTCCGGCGGTGGGCCCTTTCGAGAATGTGTGCCCATCTAAAATAGAAGCCACTAAAAAAACGCCTCCAGGCGAGAAAAAACAAAGCTTAGCTCGCAGCCGGCAGTTAGTTTCGCTCAAAGTTTCTAGGGCATGAGAGGAAAGAACAATACTACCTACCCTAAGCAGACCGACTTTGTTGTATAATCATCACGTAATTTTCTCCTTACTCTCAATATATCGATGGTTCACCTTCGTCAGTGCCGCTCGTTAGTAAGGAAGAGGCTGATGAGTATCAGAAGGCTACTTATGGGAAAGTCCACGAATCCTCATCTTTCCCTTGTGTAATTCTTCTTAGAGAAATCTTTAATCGTATTCGCTTTCTGTGAAAACTTGGTTTGAAGAGGCTACTTGCTACTACTATCACCCCTTCCGCTTATCTCGCTAGGAATAATAATATTGATAAGATTTTACTAATACCCTGGCTCAACAATGGTTTACTAAAAGAGCTCTTATTATGTACTGGAAGTATACGATATCTCACAAATTTAGAAACGCAGGACTGATCACACCATTTTCACTCGGAATGTTTAGATATTATATATATTATCATAAGCATTACTGAATTAAGATTATTATAATGACTTTTTATATAGTTCCGGAGAGGATAATGGGTATATATCTCGTGAAGTGAGATGATTTATAGTACAAAAAAAAAAAAAACGCCTTGTCCTTTCCTGAAAAACACTGAAAATGCCCGATAAACCTTGCTAGATGGGAGTTATGCTAGCACAAAGGAAATAAAAAATGACAAAAGAAAATTCTTCGAAAGATGATGAAATATTACGCCGTATTGAGATGATTTGAGATATTTCTTTTGCGAAGAAATCCATCCATTCACTAAACCATTAAACACCATTTTTTTCAATGCAACTCCATGCTTACAACACAAAAGAGATTAGCGCAACAACGATCGAAATCGCACCAGCTAACGATACCGACGGCGAGTGTCTGAAACCAGCAGATCCCACCCGCTTAATGCTGAAAACCGGTGACAAGTCCACGATCTGTACGTCCCGTCCGTGGGTATCCTGCTTCAGCGCGAACGACTTGATAACGTACGTGCTCCCGGGAGCAATATTTTCGGCCGGCGTCCAAGTATACCTCCCGTTGTTCTCGACCGACGCGTCTATCAGCGAAAAGTTGAAGGCGATCTCGGCATCGTATTCTAAACCGAGGTAGAGCGAAACAGATGTGGAGGTGTTAACACCGACTTGCGATGGGTCCCATGCTAGGTTGAACGGCTCGCCGATGGTGACTGTCTGGCCCGTTTTCGGTGATGAGAATGGGCTGACGCCCCCTGTAGGTATCATCATCGAGTCGTCTACTGGCCCCCAATGGGATGGTGGTGTCTCCGGGTTGGCTGCAGTGCCGTCGTCATTGTCGTGGAGAGTCACTCTGGGTCGGTTGACTTGTGTTGCTATTCGTTTGTGTAGGTGTTTGTGTACTACGTGTTACGGTTTGAAGCGTTTGTGTCGCGGCTTGAGATGACTGGCCTGCTACCCGAGTCGGTTGACTTGCGGAATTGGTGGACATTGTTGATATATTCGGTTAAGGATGGTGATTTTTTAGGAAGATGTAAGGGGATAATATGCTCCAGAGCAAGATTATCGATGGATGAAAGACTGTTACACGGCTAACATGTAGAATACAGAAGAAAACGAAAAGGCTATCTTCAGGAAATTTACATCTATTTGTATTTTCCACTCTATACTCATACCATATTCCTTGCAATACTAAAACTACACTTTCTTGATGTAATTTTGTTGCCAACTGCATGTAAGCGCCCATTGGTGTTTCTAAAATAGGTGCAAATTTAAAAGTCGCCTGAACCAGCCTTACCAAGACTGCTGGCGCCCCAATCAGACCCTGGCAAGAAATAAGCTTCCCAGTTTTGCCTTCCAAATTTATTGGGACCAATTGAGAGGTGAGAATTATACGCTTCGCTATTTATAAAAAACAGATCTCTTGACTAGTCTTTCTGGGGTCGCGATCACTTCTTAAGTAAATCTACCGTCTTGCAGACTGTTGCCGCCTAGCCACCAGCGCGTACATACAAGCTAAAACGGGAAACTCTCGGGAATTGTGCAATTTCCAGGCACTGTGCTTGTTCTGCAGGGGTAAACCTTTTTACTTCACGAGCTAACAGTCGTAAACAGCGAATCATCGTAGCTTAGCTACTACTTACAGCTCACAGCCGAACTTAGATTTTCGACCCATTGTTTCTTCAAGGCGTTAAATATTATGCTAGTCATTCGGTCGGAAAGATCATGCCTTGCATCTCCTGAGGAAAAACTCTTCATATCTTCAGGGCTAAAGTTGGGCGCTAATTCCTCAAGCTGCTCGAACCATTATGATTTTGGGCTCGAAATGCTTTTGTTGTATCCTATGAAACATGTGAGGAGAAGGTTTGGGAGAAGAATCCTATAGATTTAAACAATAGTGTGTGTGTGTGTGTGTGAGAATAGTAGTGAATGAGCTCCCATCCATTACCTGACACTATAACTCTACCAGGTAGATTACAGAACCTAAGTCGAAAGCTATTGTATGGCCATTAGGTAGTGGAGCTAACCTGCCCAAGTGAGACGTGAAGTTGGCCAGAAAATGCCCATAATTTCTGATCCTGGGATAACGAAACTGTGTAGATTTTTGTAACTTTTTGTTTCAAACACTGTTGCACTGGTGGCGAAGGCTTCGGTTGAAAATAATAGTTGAGCCTCGCGACTTGAAAGCGGCCAGACTCTAGAACATGATTCAAATTCTTTTCACCTTCTCATATGTTAAACAAGAGTCACCAAACTTTATGCGAAATCTCAATCTAGTTGTTTCCGATGTCTCGAAGAATAATCGAGACCTTCCGCGGGCGGGACGATACTGCGGGACCGGAGCTCAAGCCTTGGACAGCATCGGAATTCTTCAATGACGAAGTTCGCATGATTGCCAGAGAAGGATAGAACTCGCTATTTTTACTTTTTACGGGATCCGGGGATCCCAAGCGACTTGGACAGTAGGCTATCGAGGTAGTATTGTAGATCTAGGATCATCGATTGTAATCATTATTATTATCAGGTCGCCAGGAATTCCCCAGTTATTCGGGTTTCGGCAATGTCACCGATGTCGCAAGGGACCGTGCGGGGAGGCTTAGCAGTGATACACCAACGTTGAACTGTCACTGAGGAAGTTGCGAAAGAACATAGCCCTATGCAGGTCTTCCTTCGTTGCTCCAATGAAACTCATGATGTGGTTCTACAATCGAAGAAGAAATGTTAATTAGAATATATGATTTGCGAGGAGTGGCAAATAACAGTGGATGTTGAAGTTGAAAAAAAAAAAAAAAAAAAAAAAAAAGATAGAGAGAGAGAGAGAGAGTTACGGCGAAGGGCAAAGAACAGCGTTTCCACGCCACCTAGGAAATGCGATCGCGAAGGTAACATTGTAATCTAACGAGCTTCCTTATACAAAACATGATTATATGCGAGTAACTGGGATAACGTTCGGAACGAAGCGGAAATTTGAGGGACTATAGATTTCTTGGTCCTTCTGCATGCATTGAGGGGAATGAGCGATAGCCAATGGATTACGCCTTGAATCGAGCACTGACTTATCCTTTGACGGTCGTCTCCCAGTTACACGAACTTTGGACGTGGACATATAGAAAGCCTATCGTCCCCGCTTTTCGTTGCAACGATAATCAGATCAAATAATAAAACTAAAGACAGAATCAAATTCGGCTTCATACAATATTTTAGGAATAGTTGAACATATATGATTACCGCAATGCATTACCTTAAGACCGCTGCGATTCTCGCCTGCTTCTTCTCCCTCGCATCCGCCTCTCTGGCCACGCCGGACACATACGGCTCGGGCGGCGGCTCCGACGGCTCAAACTGCGTCCGCGTAATTACTTCCCCCGATGCGACACAAGCATGTGTACGCGAACCTATCTCCCTCGTTACTCCTCTTTCCCTCCTAGTTAATTGGTAGAGGTCCAATTTACTAACAAGGAAATAATATATACAGGTTAACTTCTGTATTGGAAAGAACTGGACCCCACCGTGTATGAACCACGAAGTCAAATTGGATTACTCCTGCTACGTCCTCCCCAACGACTTCCAGCTTACCTGTGGTCGGTATACGTCCCCAAGGGAACCGCGTGCGCTTTCCACCAGGACCTCCAGTGTAAGGATATCAATACTTCGCCAAATGGCGGTAGCAGCATTAGCTATCCGGGTTCTGGCGATTTGTCCAAGTTCGGTCTTGGGTGGGGTGGGAAGGTTAAGGCTGTTGCTTGCTGGCCGTTTAATGGTTAAAGTATACGGGATGGTAATATTGAGGAGATAAACTGTGGTATTAGATGTATTTTTAACATTCAAATTTTATCTACTTATGATAATGCTACTCGTCATATACTGTACTTGCTATACGAAGGTATCCAAAATACAAGAAATGCAAATCTCTAGAATGCAAAAAAACCTGTCTAAACAAAAACCAGGGGGAAAGACCCTTCTTAGAGATCATAAGGATGGGCAGTCTAAGAGTGAGAAGATTCTCTTTATGCGGCGAAGACATCGTTCTTTAACGGATCGAATCCCCAATCCAGGCTTGTTCTTGCCTGAATCAGGCACCGGCCCAGTAGGAGCCGGCGTGACGCTAACTGCAGCACCGCCTCTCCCTGCTTTACCGCCGACCGCATCATCGCAGCCAGCGAGCCCCTTCTCCAACTCACTAAGCGTCTGGTTCAGATTCTCGTTCTCCGCGAACGGCAACAGCTCCAACCACTGACTATCATCAACAGAAAATCAAAATTCCCTAGCGCCGACGGATCACCCTCGCTACTACTATTGTTCGCCACGGTCGGCAGACCGTCATTGCCCGTCGAGCTGCAGTTGATGTAATTCGGGTTACTATATGCATTTATAGCGGCGTCAACGCCCGCTGCTCCGGATATATGCGGCGGTTCGGCAGCCGCGTATGCCAGCGCGGCGCCGAGGGTTTGGATGGGTACTTCCTCCTCGTCCTTCTTCCCGCGGTTCTTCTGCGTGTCGTTGGTGTGTTCGCCGCGACCTACCAAGCGCTCTAGTTCCCGCCGGAGTACTGCGCCAATGAGTTCTTTTAGTAACCTCGCGCCTTGTTCTACTACGACGCTCCGACGCCCAAGGCCGGAGTTCATCGTCGTGAGTATGCGCTGGACGCCGGCTTTGGCTTCTACCGCTGCAACAGATAGCGGATCTTGCGAAGCCGTAAGGCATAATATAACGCCGGACGTAAAAAGGTGCACGCCCATGTACGCGACCGCATCGGTGTTCTGCGCCTTCTCGAAGATGGGATGCGAGGATATCTTACTCGTGCGCAGCGAGGCGTGCAGGCAAGAATCTGCGGAGAAAGTGAAGGGGTCTAGCGAGTGCGGCGCTGACTTCTTGCCCCCGTTACCGTTCGGCGATGTCGTGAGCGGCGGAGGCGGGTTACGCGGTATCGGATGCGTGAGCTTGTACGTTAATAGCGGCCGGTGTAGCAGTATGATCGCGTTCTCGTACGCGAGCTGCAGCGCTAGCGCCTGCAGCTGAAACGCGTTATACTCCCTTTTCTTCGCGGGTGTCTCGTCGGCGGGTACAGGCCGCTTGGAATGTTCCTCAAGTTTCAACCGGCGCGGCAGTTGATCCCACCACCTCTTCAGACGCCTGTCCATTTCCTTGATCTCCATCAGGAGCCTCTGGAAGCGGGTCTTCTTGGTCTGCCGGTCGGACGACGTGGTGGAGTACGACGATGGTTTGGATACTTTGTTCCTTCCGTAAAACTTGTTCAGCGTATCACCAATGATATGATACATCTCGAAGCAGAGCACCTGATAACTTAGGAGCGTCGCCGGCCGATCGTCCGCGAAGAAGCCTTCCTCGTCTACCGAACCGGGTAGCTTGCCACCATCGGGTATTACTACATTTTCAGGACGGAACGTGCTCTCTTTTCCACCATTGGCGAGGTGTAGTTTTAGTTTGAGATTTACAAACTCGTCGGGAGGTGATACATCGCAGTCGGCGTCCGCTAGGCCGAGGGGCCGACCGTACATCATCGCCGTAACGCGGTCGTAGGCGTATATTGTACACCAGGCTCTCCTCCTCGTTTCTACCTCCAACCAGTGTAACCCTTCGGTGGTGCTCGGTGTAACCCTAATGCCTGTGCTATGCGTATTCCGCATCCGATGACCATCCAAGCCAAACTCGGGTCGCCCTGAAATAAACAGTGGCTCCCTAACAGAATACAAACGTGTAAACTAGATAAATTTCCCACGCTGACAATATCTAAAAACACGCTCTTAATCCTCTCCATTATGCTGGGTATTAACTCGTGTATATCGTACGAAACGGGAGCACTATTGGATAGCGCGGCGTTATCTGACCGAACTCTTCGGTCCCGTACGGCGCGCGAGCGCGATTACTAGTAATAATACGCAAACGAAGGAGAAGTTGTCGTCCGTGTTCGGAACGTTGAAATTCATGTTCGCGAGTCGCTCGTATTCTGCGCGGAAGGTTTCCTGGTGGAAGGCCATTTTGAACCAGTGGACTTTGTCAAAGTAGGTATCTACAAGGAACCTAGTATCGTCCGGGGATGGGAGGAGAGCTACGAGTTCGGCGATGGATGCGCGGGGCTTACGCCAGCGGCAAGCGTTCGATAGGAAAAGGGGCGGCTGCGACGTTGGTGCGGCTTTATGTAAAGGATTAGAGGGGGTACCGAAATAAGTCGGCGAGGCGTCGGAGGTTGGTGTTCGCTCCCCTCCGGGAAAACGCGGAAGTTAAGTTCGGTTGGAGGGCCTCGGATGAATTGTTGAAGATAAAGGCCTGGAACCAATGTTATCAGTATTGCGTTGAAAGCTAAGGATTCATGATTTGGCAAGGAAGCGGTAAATCAAACCTCTTTCGTAAGCCCAAGAGTGGAGCTTTCCCGATCGTATAGGTTCTCGGCATCTTTCTCTCCGTCATGCTGGTTTATGTCTACCGATATTGGCGACGAAGGTCTCGAGACCTCCTCGTCATGGCCGGGGCTGCCTCTTCTCGAGGCATCGGAGGCGCTATTAGACTTGCTGTGGTTGTGCTTTCGTTTCTTTGCTGGCCTATAGTGTGCGTTATATTTAGAATAGCTATTCTAAGACGAAATAATAAAAGCCTTGAGAGCCTAACATCAATCATGAAACTCACCTGTCGCTGTGGCTAGCGTGATCATGCGAGGCGTGTGAGTGTCCGTGCTCGTGTTGAGCGAATTCGAAGGCCGCCACGGGTCGACTTCAGCGGACTTGCATTCCACGTCCGAACGGACGCAAAGCGCACAAGGGCGGAATGGATCGCACTGCAGAGGATATGACGTCAGTAAACTCCACCGGAACGCAATCGAACTAGACATCAAGATACACCCATATATGTGTGTTTGGTTAATGGAAAATCTGATAGAGAATCGGTAGTCTGATGCCAGGGCAGCGGTGACAGAACCCTGCGAACACCACGATTGTTTGGTGGCGAGTTCATTGACTGGGTTCAAAACCACTGCCGAGCTCTCGAAGAGGGAATGGATGCCGGTAGCATCTGTATTTCTGTGGCCAACCTTCAGCTTCTGTCGTCTACATCTTAAACAAGCTCTCGGAACTCTCGATTTCGATGGCTTGGGAGGTGTTGTTGACATTTTTCGAGATCGGAAACACGATGTTTTTTGCTCTTTCTTGAAAGCTACGTCCGGTGTTTTTGCTTCGATTCAAGCAAAAAGTGGCGATGTAGACAGGAAGGAGCGATGAGGGACTATCGGCAGCGAAACATTGGTAATAAAAGAAGATCAAGAGGCGAGAGAATTCGACGATTGATTCCTGAAATTGAACCAACGCCTACAATCGTCACAAACTGCATGCGCAATGCAAATCGTCAATGGCCAGAGCTGTCCTTTCTAGAAAAGCAAATTTCGGGTAAATGCCGCCTCATCGCGCAGAACTGAAATTTAGCGATCGCCTCTATTTTTGGGCCGTTTTCGACCGGAATTCGTTGCTGTTTCGGGGAATGTTATCCGGTGGCAACGTCATTGCATCTCGGAAGGGCGTGCTGCAGTACTCGGGGAGAAGGAGCGTGCATGCAAGGGAGACAATAAGGTTGGCGTTTCATTGCTTGCGAGCTAGAGGTGAGATAGGTATGAAGGCACGAAGGTAACAGCGGTCAAGATAGAGCTCCTTCAGGATGTCGAAGGGCCTCTTAGCAGAATTTGCTAATAGCCATAGCGATACATATGCATATAAATAGGCCCTGGGCACCCACTTTCTGTTGACTCCATGGCTGCATGTATAATCTAGTCGCGGACCGAAAGCCGATATGGGACGTTCATGACACCGTGCGGTGCTGCACAATGTAATTGCTGCATACATTAGCCGTGATTAGAAATCTTCCTTAACTGCAGGCGCCTGGATTTATCGCGCAATCTTATCGATTTCGGTTTTCCGCCGACGACATGAATCCTTCTTTATCTGTTTGTGGAGTGAAGATTTATCGAGTTTTGGTCTGAATCACCAGATCGCCCGCATCAGCCAAAATCGAATACGATTCGCTCATTTATAGCTTAATCCCAACTTTCCCGCATAAGAGTATTCATTTTCCTCATTTAAAATGTCTGCCTATGAAACTGGTAATAAAAAATGGAAGCTCTATAAGGCTTTTAAGTCAGCGATGGTTTTTAATCTTTATTATCAGAGGCTCTAATTTATTTACAGGAGCCATTAACAGGCAAAATAAAGTACGATTTAATAATATCATGTTATACTCCCAGAAATCTTCTCTAACCATTGCTGACCCTTTCAGTGAAGCTTTTTTATTATTAGTTTTTTAGTCCTAAAGGATCCCTAGTAAATATACTAAATAACCCTTCAACTTTAATGGGGAAGACGTACCCACCAGGCTTCTTTGAGGGCCTCCTTTAACTTACTTTAGAGGAAAAAATGTAGATATCTGTTTTTCTCTCGATGTTTTATATAGATCCTTCAAGACAAAAGGTGCTGAAGATTTTGTTTATAATCGCGTGCTGGCCAAACCGAATTGCTAAAGTATTCTTAACGGCGAAAACATAACCATAGACTCTGAGCATGTGTTTTATATATGGTAACCCGGCATAACCAAATTCAAGAGCCAAACTAGGAACTTGTTTATTGATTGGGAATTATAATACTAACTAGCTGTGTAGCGATATTTAAGATATCCTTTGTATCGATCTAAGATAATTTAAGAGCTATGTACTGCTGATCGTACTTTTACGCGGCCAAATCGTTAAGATTTAGCGACTTGTAGATTCAGACCCAACGTAATGCATATCATTATCGTCACGTTCGTTTTTTTTTAAATGAAGCGGGGCCACCATGGAGAGCAGAGAGATTATTTAGATATCGTGTCTATATTTGAGGGATTTAATATGGCATCTTGGATACCATATACTAATCTTGGCGCCTTACGTCTTCGGGGACTGCTGCTATAAGGAAACATCGCTTGCTGAGATATTCATATTAGTAGAGGTTAGGCATATTGATACAACGCCACGACCGATCTTTTAGGGCTGACTCAATGCGAGTGGAATAATTTTTGTAGAACATGATTGATTTACCTGGGGAATGATTACCTTAGGAGAACGTGTTTAGAGAAAATGCCCACTGAATACTGAGTACTGCTACTATATAGTTAGTCTTGCTCCGCTTTCGATCTTTATTATTATTCCCTTAACTTCGGCGGATTCATGATTGCTTATCCGTGAAAAATATGGCTGTTTCATTCGAATAGTGGGACCCGTGCGCGATGCAAATATTACACATCGCTCGAAACTCTTTTTTTTTTCTGTGGGGACGGCAAAAATAGCGACCGATATCTTGAAGGAGATTGGATGGCGCCTTGTCGTAACCTCAGTCATGCATTCATGCTTTTCCAAAACTGCAGAAGTTTTTGTTCCACTGCAGATAGTCATTATGACATGCTATTATATACCTATCTACTGAGCGCATAGCACCGGGTAAATTGATAGTATATCTGAAACTCGCCTGTTTATAGCTTATTTTTTCTGTGTCGTGAAACGATACGAATGAGGGCGATAGCCAGGAATCAAGAGCTCAGGAATTATGCGAGTAATTCAAACCTGGACTGAAAATGGCAACAAAACGGAGAACAATATTTCCGAAAGCCACGGACGGCTAGGAAAATTAATAGCCGTGAAACGCTAGGGTGTGATACCGTAAGGCTACAACGGAACTTATCCATCCTTCACAAGGCATGTGGGGATACTTATCAAGAGGCAACATAACATTCAATGTAGATCAAAACCCGTCCAATTTGTTTGTCTTCGCACCTGGCTATACTTCCAGATGCCTACTCACAGAATTAACTAGACATTCCCCGAAATCTGCATGATATTGATGCACAGGTTTAATCGGGGCTTTGAGAAGTATCATGAGCTTAGAGTAAAGTGGAGAGAGGTTGAGAGGCCAAACAGCCATAATATACTATCTTGCTAGTCTGACGCTGTATCTTGACGGCTGATGCATGAACTCATAGGTTATTTGATATTGGAAGCCGACGAATTCCACACTCCCTAGCACATATATAAGACGTGTAGAGTCGTCGTTAGGATCATCTTCTGGATCACCAGCAGCTGATTGCTTGCCTTCACTCCTTAGCAACGCTTCCCTAACCCTCGTCGCTCTTTCTACTTTGTGTCTTTCCCAATTTCGTCTAGCCCTAGTCAGTCCTTACTTTTTTCATTTTACATTACTAATACTAATTTTCACCTCGAAATCCTCCAAGATGAAATTCTCTCTTAAGTTCGTCGCACTTGCTTTCCTTTACCTTCTAGGCGATAGTGTTTCCGCAACTCCGATGCCCTCCTCCGCGCTCGCCAAGCGTGCGAATAAAGCCAAGGGCTTCTTGGAAGATTTCCGATGCGGTGTCACGTCGCCGACGTATTTCACTTACAAGGACGTTCAATATGCCGCCGAGGAAGCTCTAGAATATCACGAGAATGAACTCAGTAAGTAACATTCCACCTATAAAAGACAGTCCTTTTGCGGACTCCACTAATATAAAGCAATAAACAGAAAATCCAACGCCAAATTCTCCATGGATGGCTACCCACACGAGTTCAACACTGGCTACATCCGCCTGCCTACCTACACACTCTCCGAGGGAACCCCTTCGTTTGATGAGATAGATACGGCTTACAATCTCGAGAAGAACTGGAGCGATAACCCTTACTGCATTTGACCTCAAAGTCGCGGACTTTATACGAATTTCCTATTGGGCGTGATCTCAGGATAAATTCGAAGAGTGATCCACCGGTGATCACGAAGGGTCCAGGAGCACACCGCGTGATATTCTACAAGAACGGCGACGGTGAAGCCATCGTGTGCGGTCTCGTCACCCACGATTTCAGAAAAAGCGGTGGGGATAGCGCGAACAAGTTCGGCATATGTAAGATACGCAACGACCGCACTAGCCGAAAAAGCCGACCTTCGGAAAGAAGTGGGAAGCACCGGAGTCCGAGCAGCAACTCCGACAGCGAGAGCAGCAGCAGTGGTTCTGATTCCGATAGCTCTCAGACAGCGGCAGGAGCAGAAGCAGGAGCAGGGAGAAGGAGATTGAGGCCGAGAAGGAGAAAAAGAGGCGGAACTCAAGGCTGCAAGGCTCCAGAGAGTACGGGAGCTAATCGCAAGCGGTGCATTTGACGAAGACACGAATGATCGGAAGAAAGATACTGGGATGAATGCTGAGTAAACGAAGTTCAATACCGAAAGGGCTTTTTGCAATCCGACCGGGCGGTTGTTTAATTGTTAGTTTCTAATGGTTACAAAGAGATTCATAATAGCTAAAGTAATATGAATCCGATGTTAGATTGACGAATCAGCATTTCTTAGATTTAAAAAATAAAATAGTTCATTGAAAGCTGATCTTACTAGGCTGAAGCAACGAGGCTAAATTAATCTATCTGCAGCTTCGTGAATGACAATGGTTTTCTTTGGTTCGCTTATGAGCAGTCTAGGAATCATTCGTTGGAAGCCATGAGTTAATTCCGTGGGCAGTGATTGAGACAAGCACATAAGGCTATGGCAGCATGCTTATAGCAGGTATATAGGTACTAGCTTAGAGTTCTAATACAAGGATCTTATTTGATCCGATCGTATCTGCAAGTCAGAATCTCGTGCTCATTTCGACTATCTACGCATGCAACTGCCGTTACACACATTCCATGTGTTTCTCGTGGGAAATTTGTGGTCTCGGGAGTTATGCCGCAGCCATTTACCGCCCAATCAATTCTCGACAGCGGCTCTCAGATTCCGATAAAAGAGCACAGTAAACGCTGACATAGCCTGACAAATAGAGTTAAACACCACTGTTAATTGACTGGCCGGCCCCAAGATGGAATACGAAAAGAAATACAAGCGAGACTAGTAATTAATAATATCCCTGTACATAAACTTCTCGAAAAGCTTCTTGTTTTACCAAAATCGGTTATTCCGAGACTCTTTTTCAGATGAGCGAATGTAACTCTGCCTTACACGACGTGGAAAGAACAACTTTTAACGATTCCATGGAGTTCTCCAAGGCTGCAACGGTAAGCCGCGAAATCACGATCTAATGATTATAATATCAAGCTCTACGTTTCTTTCCTTTCTGTAAAACCACTTTCCTAAAACACTGCTTATGTTTTTCCGCCTCTCAAGAGCTGCGCCGTTAGCCGATTTTTGTTAACTCTATCTCCCGCTCAACTAATAGTTAATCCTGTAAACCCCCGGAAAAAAAAAGAAAAGATAAGCTAGGTTTGGACGATTGCACGAGGTTTTCAGACTCCCTCAACATTATCGTATTCTTCCAAAGGAGACGAAACCAACTGCTTTTTTCGAATCTGATAGCAAGGGTCCTAGGAGTAAACAGAACAATTCCCGCGTGCGTATATTTCTGCTCATTTATTAAATACTTGTAGCCGAGCATGGGATATATACGCTCGACTGCGGTTTACCGTTTATAACTTTGGTTGTAATTGAACCTTACAGCCTCATGTTTTCAGGAACGTTCTGCTAGGGTTCTTCTCCGAGTGTGCGCCGTTGTAACTCCATATATACCTAGCTCTTGCGCTATGGTCACTACAGGCTCTAGCGAGATTGCCAATCGGAATACCGAGTGCACATCGGAAGGCAGGTTGCAACTTCGTGCTAGAGCTCCACACCAGTCAGCTCGGATTTATCTGAGTTGGTTTTTTTCGGACAGTTCCTGTAGTGAGATCCCTGTATATCGATGTATATCGTGAAATTAAGTACGCCTCCCTGCACCTTTTTGTTTGCCTTCCTCGAATGGCTCATTCACATACACCATCTCAATCGTGAGATCCTAGGACTCGGTAGAGAAATGAGTCTCGCAACCGTTTAATCACTCTACAGGGAGCATGTCACCCTAACGTGTTAAAAAAAAGTCTATAAAACCTGGCGATGATCCCTTCTCATTCGACTCTCATTCACCCATCATTCTCCATTAACTCCTGTGCCAGAAACCCAGAAAACCTCCTCCCAGTCTTTCAATATTTATATCTCTCCATCGTCAGATATTCTTAAAATCAATACCAAATACCAAAATGCATTACATTACCGTCCTTTCCACCTTCTTGGGCCTCGCCGCCGCCGCTCCCGAGATCGCCAAGCGCGCCGATGGAGGTGTAAGTACATTCAATATATTTAGCACCCAAACCTATGATACTAACCTCTTCATTTAGGCCTACTTTTGCGCCGGTAACAACTGGGCCCAGCCATGCACGCATTTCACCGGCGACGGCTGCGTGAACCTGGACACGCTCGCTGGAACATTAACAACCAGTGGCCCGGAAACAGATCCAATACATCGGCGCCGATCAGGGGTACTCGTGCATCTCTTCACGTAAGTTTACAGCACTGTTTTGCTCGCTTTAATCCGAATAACAGCTTATGTTCTTGTTTTGTAAATATAGGAGCCGAGACTGTCAGTACGTAGATAATTGGACTTGCAATCGCCAGGAAGGTGGTTCTTGCTACCCGCCGCCGCCGCAGAATGACATCGGCAACCCCGGCGCCTCAACTCGTACGCTCTGTATGCCCAGAGCATCCAGTGCTGGAATTAAATAAAGGATATCTGTCACCTGGGCGATTTAGAAATGTTTTCACTAATGAAATGGGATGTATTATTGAGGGTCGGATTTGAATAAGAAAATTAAATGCAGACTATAGACTTGTTTTTTGTTACTCGAAGCAACGGTTAATGATATTCGGAATTGATATAAAGTTTATAATATATAGATTATACCCTGAATAAACCCCAGAAGGTGAATCGCAAAACTTCAAATAATTACATATGGAGACTCGTAATTCTCAGAATTAGTCAAGAAACCTAGGCCTGTCATGGTATCCCGATGGAATTATACGGTCATGGCGCCCTCAGGTATTAATTAAGCTGGAACTGGTATATACTTGCTGTATTATAGGATAGTGCCTATAAGGAACATCACTAATCGCTATTCTCCTTCGAGCCGAAAAACCATGCCTATATGCTGGATCCATCGGGTATCGGTTGCACCTCTTCTGTCTTTCCGTCCTGCGGTGCATCTCTACTGGAGTGCTTGCCTTCCAACGCAACCTCTCCCGCCATTTAACATATTACCCGTGACGAAAGCCGGCGGCGCCTTCGGGATCACGTAATTCATTATTTCTATCCTCTTCCAGCGGCCTATGTTTAATTTGGGAATGTCAGGGTTGATATTTCAGCCGATGGGCCCATTCAACAGCGCCCCTTGACGTTGGTAAAGGCATCTTGCTCCAGAGCGCGAAGAAAATTTTTATCGATTCAAAAGGAAGCGGATACAGCAAAGGTGGCCCCAGGTGGATGGATCAGGACGCGCGCGCTGCGGATGGACGAACGCCCAAGCAATCGTTCTCCCGAGGTGCCGCGATCGAAATCGAATTACGCCACCGAAATTTCGGCTCCGCCCAAACGCGGCCATGTCCCTGTCCTTGAACGGAAACTTATTAAGTTCTCTTATTCGTCGTGAACGAGAAAAGGCAACCATTCGTCTGGATTGATACCGTGGCTCTTTAGGAGCTCGAAATGCCCATATCCCTTACGTATAGCCTTACGGCGAGCGCGTGGATTACCTCTACCAGAAGCTCAAATAGCTTCAAAGCCTTCTCTGGGGAGCCTGCGGGGGCATTAGATGATACACCCTGAAACCTTACTAGCGTCTAAAATTTGAAGGTTAATAAGCATTCAGAAGTTGTAGAAAGAAAAGGTTGAACCAGAAATCTCAGGAGTAATTTATTTACTTCAACCGGAATTTCCAAACTATGGAGATTCTGAATTTCTGCTCTAAAAGTGTCGGTGATTTTGTAGTCATATTCAGCGGTAAGCCGGTCGGTCGCCTCGGTCTCGCTCTCATCTCTTTATTCCCATCGAGGACTTTGTAAACGTGAGCTTCGCAACCTCGCTGTGAAGGATTTTTCGCGCCAAACTCTCGATCGTGGCGGTGTCCTCCAGCGGTAGGCTGCCAAGAACGAGACATGGCTTTTCAGCTTGGGATTCAACCCGCCTCGGCCAATCTGGTATCTCAAGACCGTCGTTGCTTATCGCATTTTGGTCCATGAGGTGAAGATTAATATTTGATTACCCGAGAGCACCCTGAGAAGAAGAACTCGAGGAGTACTGAATACCAGCTCTACAGATTTGGAATCGCGGTTCGGTCTACTGAGTAATTGAAGATATCATATATATTAATCAAGACCCGAGGTAAATTCTCCAATCCTAAGTATCAAAGTGGGAGAAGCGGGGAATTTAAAAAAGGGAAATATGTTGGAAAACCCGCAAAATAACTTGGGGAGGTTTTGGCGCTAAGGTGGTCTTTTTAGCGCCAGGCGGGCCAACGAGCCAACCGTGGATTTACTATAATTAGCCGCACTTCGCTAGCGTCGGCGGTGTTGCCTGGGTTTTTTGAGGGCCGGTCACGGTGGTCCTCGGACTACATATCACAGATAAGTAGAGGCTTCATTGAGCTCGCTCGCTGAGAAATCGTACTCGATCTCGCGTGATTTCTTAAGAGAAATGTAACTTCAAGGTTTGACATTTCTTCTAGATCTCTTTCGTATCTTACATCTATAGGAGTTGGCGGGTTTTCTAGCTACTTGTTCCGCAATCGCTGGCCATGAAAAGTCCCCTATCATCACTGCGCCTGCATATCTTGCTGAGCTATAGCCGCAATTGTTACCCATGGGCCTTTCGCCCTTCTGGGGCATTTCATCCACCCGCTCCCGGCGTGGTCCGCCTGTCACCAAATAATACCCATCTTCATCCACCAATCCATCCTCCAGCGGTGTGAGCACCACCTTCTCCCAGCGTTCAGCATATTACCGTAACGAACGGACGGCGGAGGTTGCGTGAGCCAGAATCCAGTATCCCTAAATCTTTCCAAACGTCCGATATTCATCTTCGGTATTTTCGTGAAGGTTAATCTCCACCAAAGCATCCCGTTTTGAACTCTAATAGCGGTTCCGTCGCATCGACGAAGGCGTCTTTCTCTAAATGATCCAGAAAAGTCTTTATAGCATCGATTTCGAGAGGTACATGACCGAGCGCCCATACGAACCCCGTCAGCGCGCCGTTGCGAGTGAATGAAAGCTGCCAAACACTCTTCCCAGGAAGTTCCGTTAGTCGAACTATATCACCCGCCAAAATTTGGTTTCTGCCCAGAACGCGGCTACGTCATTCTCGTTGTCTGGCAGCCCTTGGCGTTCGTGGTATTCGCCATGATGTAAGTATGGGAGACCTGCGTTCGGGTTCCGCCCCTATTTTTCCTTCGCTTATCATCTCCTTGCCTTTTCTATAAACGTCTTACAGCAAGAGCATGGATACCTCGACGACAAGCTCGAACAGTACTAAATGCTTTTCTGGGGAGTCGGATGATGTTTCCGTCAGAGTCTTGGAATCGTTTTAGACACTATAGGTGCGGTTAGAAAGAAACAAAAGGAGAAAACTTAATTAGAGGACAGCACTCACAGCATTGGAACTCTAGCCTGCTTGATATTTTGTGACTTTGCTTTGAAATAAATCGATAATATCATCCTTATATTGTATCAGTGGGGTGCTAACGGCGTCGCGCCGGTCGCGTCTGCTTTTCTCATCCAGCAGCTTATAGAAGGTGCGTCGGGCGACGTCGCTATGGAGAACACTTACCGTCAGTTCCTCGATCTTGCCACAGTCTGCTATGACAGACTTCCGAGCTTAAGGCACGGCCGTACGCTCTTAAGATCAAAAGGTATAGGCCAAGTCGATGGTTCGATGGATCAATCCGTATAGGCTCCAGATCCATGGCTGTCTCTGTGTCGTTTATTTCGATAGTAGCAGACGCTGAACAACCTTGAAAGAGCTTGATCGAGTTACACTAAGAGTAAACAACGGTTTTGGAGCTTTATGACTCGCAAAGACTTTTAAACTTTCGACACCAATGCCTTTTAGCGCCGAGCCCACAACAGAAGGCGCCTAACTCGCCGCTAGCGAAGTGGTTAGCGGTCAGTATGATTGATACTGCAGACCGGAGTCCATTCCCGTGGTGCTTTTTCTCATTCCGCTACTGAATAATCGACGCAAGCTGTTTATAAGCCAGTCCAATTTCTTCAGCAGTGTATCAGCAGATATCTGGCTAGTCTTGTTAATACTTTCATTGCGTCTAGACTAACGAGCATACTCTATTTTCAGTAGGGTTCCTTATTTGAATAATCGTACCACGTTTAGTGGACACCGATCCTTTCTTTACTTAACAGATGAATCTCATATCATACGGCGGCTAAAGTTAAAAACTTCCCCTAATGGAATTTCTTAACTTCTCATTCCAAAAACGCTTATCTAGCGGCACCGCAACCGTAGTAAGCTTGTTCAGGTAAATGGACTGAGATCTCTGGCGTTTATAGATCGAAATCGGCCTCCTAGGCTCTTGATGATTTATTGCGGTAAAACTCTGATTATCTTTTATACATCATGTCCCTTCTAATAATCCACTGTTACGTATACATAGTCCATAAGAAGCTTCCTAGCATCATCAAAGGAAGCCGAAGATCCCCTCCCGCTCTTCGAGTTCGTCATCGAAACCTTGCCGTCAACCTCTGCAGAGTAGACGAATTCAGCTACATCGAGTTCCCCCGCGATAAGACAAGGATTTTCTTACCTCCGCCACGCCGAATATTCAAAACCTCTTGCGTTCTCTAACAAGCTTAACGACACCGCGGCTTTCTGGCCGAACAGCAAATCCTAGGTGGAGTCATTCAATTCGACGGCGGCGACACCATCGGCACCGACGACGAAGAGTGCCTCGCCGCATTCACCCACCCGCCACGTAAGCGCACCCGCAACGGCTACAAGTTCGGGTCGTCAATCATGCACCCCGTCCCCCTCTAATCGATCTGCGAGTTTTACGTAACCTGGAGGAGGATAAATACGTAGGAGTTGATGGACGGTTAATGAAGTGGGATACGTCGACTGTTATACACCTCTCCGAAGTACACCAGTTGCACATTGGAAGGTGGAAGGGATTGACGACCATAGATAGAGGTATGCTAATCCACCGCGGGCATTCATTGTGAATAACATGTTCAACGGGGGATGAGGTGCAATCTTAGGCCCGAAGGTTGGCAGGAGCCGCCGATCGCTGAGGAGGATTATGTGGAAGGTATTCGGAATAAGTGAGCTCGTGTAGATTGGTATGGCTTCGAAGCCTGCTTTGTTCCGTTATCTTGGTAGTTTCTATGGATTGGAAAATTTCCGCGATACACTTAAACAGCGATTATCTTCTCTTCATCATTGCTAATTTCGCCGTTATGTGCAACTGTTAGTTTTGCTATACAATTGTCGAAGAATTTCAGTAGCGCGAGGCCTACTATGATAATTTCTTCCTATCGAATTTCTTGGGAAACGAATATAAAATAACCCATAGAATGCCTGAATTGCTTGTTGCGATTGGGCTGACCGCAGCAGACCCATTAACGTACAAAGAGGGAAGAAAACATAAGCACGTGGTGACCAGAGTGGAGAGAGAATGATGAAATAAAGCGGAATACGGACGGAGCACGCATTCTTGTACTTAATAAAAACGTCCACCTCTTCTCTCAAAGCAAAACCACAAGTCCTCCCTTTTTAAAGCAATACTACCACTATCCAAGGGTTATAATCTATGCTATTAAGACATTGATCTCCTTCAATCTCTTCTCCCCTCCGCATCGCTGTCCTCATCGCCTTCTCTACCTTCATTATACTCCCTCATCCTCTACTATCCTCGTCCCCGCAACGTCCGCTACGTCTTCAATCCTCATCACCCGCCTCCTACCACCATCGCCCCCCAATCCGCCCTCGCATCCTTCACGATCTTCCTCACGGCTTCATCCAGCAATTTCCTCGCGTACATCTCATGCAACCACCTCGCCCACCCCGGTATCTCCTTCCTCCTATCCACCCCGAAATACTAGCCCCCGGATGTCTAATCCTTCCAAATAACCCGCCACTCGCACCGTCACCACCACTCTTCCTTCCTTTATCCCTCCTCTCGTCTGGAGAATCCGGGTGTAGAGGGTCCTCACTCATATCGTCCTCAAAAAACTGCGCGCAGGAATACCGTACGTCCACCCACAACCCCCGTTTTCCCAGATGGGTACGACGTCGAGCATTTGTTTGCCGCCGGAGAATATGCGCCAGGGCATCCACATACCATGAACCGCTCGATCTACTCCACCGGACGAGCGCGGAGTGCGGCACGTCCCACTTGAATAGTAGACCGTTGTGTTCCGACGGCGGACGTATTACGGTGAAATATACCGCGGAGAATAGGTTGGTTCTGCGAGAATTGTAGGGTGTTGTATGACGTCGGCCAAGAATTATTCGTGGAACTAGCAGAGGAGGAAGTATGCGCAGAAGCTGACGCTTTTAGCGGTGATTCGGAGGAGGAGTTGAAGTGTATGGATAAGCTACCCGCCGCCGTACCACTCGCGCTCCAATTCTTCTCCATGTTGTTGCAGTAGCTGCATCCGCAGATTTCCGCTTAGCGTGTCTATCGAAGAGGATACCGTACCACCGCGCCTCGCGTGAGATAGTCGTACACCCAACCACGTCCTCGCCCACAGCTCGTTCAAGCTCACCACGTCATCACCGTAATCGAACGCGCTCCGCGGCTTCTGTTTCCCTCCTTCATCCTCTCCACCGCCGTGGTCGTCGTCTGCCATAAGTCCAGTTCGCTAGCGTGTTCTTTGAGGTATTTCCTACGGGCGGCGTACAAGACATCCCGTGCAACCGGGCGCTGAAGACGACGGCTTGGGAGCGGGGCACGTGCTGCGTGCACGGGCGTGGGGGATGAGGACCGGCGAGAAGTGTTCGGGCTTGCGGCGGGGGTACAGCTTCGTTAACCGGCGGCATTCGTAGATGGCGTAGGAAGGAGTGGCTATGGAGAGGGAGAGGAGGATTGATCTGCGGGCGGAGGAGGAAGGAC
This sequence comes from Pezizomycotina sp. ARF18, assembly GCA_002224055.1. Classification (NCBI taxonomy): domain Eukaryota; kingdom Fungi; phylum Ascomycota; species Pezizomycotina sp. ARF18. The sequence continues at coordinate 49,964 of AZLU01000108.1, read as the reverse complement.
ATCTTTCGAGGAGAGGCGAGCGGTGATGATCGGAGAAGAGGTTCAGGCAGTGAGGAGCAAGGCTACAGTAGCTTTAGGGCCTTATGATGAGGAGCTATCGTGACATGATTATAGGGATCATAGAGAAGGAGGGTCGTTGTCGTCGGAGGGTGAATCGTAGTTCGAGATGTTGAAGAGCTGAAGGCGGAGGTTTTACAATTGGCTTTTTATCGATAACGGTAGTGGATGGCGGGGGTTTCATAGCCGGCATGGAAAAAATCAATTGTGGGGGCGTCAAAGGCGGCAATTTTAGGCGAAAGCTGCCCAAACTTAAACGTGCCTCCCCGCCCCAGGGCGACTCCCGCGCATACGAGATTGACCTAAATAAACCCCTTTATAAAACATCGACTCCCATGGACTCCATCGATGACCCCTGAAGCCTCCATCTCGCTCTTTGAAGGAAATCGGCCAATATCACACGAAGCCCTTATCACCACCGGTCCTGAAAGTTAGGGGAATAATGGAGGTGAGAGCCAGCGAAGGAGCGGGCGTAGAAGTATATTTCCAGTATACGTTTCGATACCGCGAACGACATCCCCAGAACAGAAGTTAGAACGAGTTCTCGGACCTATATAGTTACAATGCGGTCGATACAAATAGAGGATCGCTGAATTTCGAAAGGTGAGATATTAAGATTCGACCTGAGGGGTAGAGAATCCATCCGCTAAATATAGTTCGAGAAAATTCGTAATTCTTTTGTTTCTGGCACTGGCCTTTCGAAAGATTACTTCGGGATGGAGACTCTCAGATGTCACAATCTTCATGGGAACGGCGGAAAAGCAGGAGAAATTCAGACTACACAAAATCATTCTCGCCGCGAACTCCTCATTCTTCCGCTGGTTGTTGTACGGGAAATCTCGAAGACTGCTAAAAATGTGTTCAAGATCCCGGACATCGAACCAGAAATTTTCTAGTACTGTATGGCGTATCTCTATTCTGGAGAGATTATTCCTCACAAGTCTGCTCTTGGCAACGCGAACCTCTTTGCCGCCGGCACATTCCTTGATATATTGGGAGGTTCGAGACGCCGCTATATACTCGCTCGGAATTCAGGTTCGAAGTCTTCTTCGCCACATGCGGACCCTTAGCGAATATTCGGACGATCAGGATGGCTCGGATGGCTCAGAAGACTCGCGGGATATTATAAGGCTGAGATAGCACGGGCAATGGTAGAGCTGTACTCTAAGACATCTCCCCATCATAGGCATAGAACCTGCTACCCGACACCGAATGTTGCACAGCGCGCGGAATCCATCCACGTACTTCTAGACTCCATGTTCGACATCAAAAGGGAAAAAGGCCTTTTAACGGATTACGGTAAAGTTGAGCCCACTATACTTGAGTGCACCGAACTTGTTGCGGACGTGAGGATGGTACAGAGGCTCCTTGACCGAAAAGTTGAGGAGGTTCAGGAGATAACACCTCATCGTATCAGACGCACGGAAAGGTTACCGGAGAAGTCCAAGTACAGAAACTGCGTCTTGTTCACTCGATGCCGCACGGTCGATCCCCGAGGAGCTATGGAAGGAGTACATTGTTCGAAATGCATGACGACGATGCCAGTAGGCTGGGAATGTAGAGCGCGTCGAGACGGCGAAGTGAAGCAGCGGAAGGATTTCAGGATAATTACGAGGAATTGGATATTGATGATTATTTAAGCGAATTGCGATATCGACGTCGACAACGTCGGCGGGGCAATCGCGGTGGTCGTTCACGAAGATGATCGCCGAACTCGAAAGCCCAAAATAACGCGTCTTTATCTCTCTATCGGTCGTCTGAAGAAGGAAAGGCGAAATTCAAGGTAATCTGGGATCTAGGTTACTGCAAATTAGTAGCGGGTTGTCAAGGCAGACATCGCTTGTCGCTATTCTCGAGGAACTTCGAAATATTCTCGCTTTCGAACTCGCCTTTTCCTTTGGTAATTCCAGACCTTTCTTAAGATTTTACGCTTCTTACGATCCGTTGACTGAATTACATATGTTAACGTCCTTATACATGAAACTAAATAGTTCACAAGCTAACTAGTTAAGTAGGTTTTTCCACACTTGATATTTGATTTTTCGGATATAAATGCATTCACCAGATCATCTTTATTTTAATAATGTTGTCATTAAACCGAGCAGGTGGAGCTTATTTCATTTATTGCCACCGCCGGCTTGCAGAATCAGCTTGTAGAAAAACAAGAATTTCGAGCATACATTTATCTCAATAGATTTAATTAAAATCGCAAATTCCCCCTCTTGAATATATCAAGTAGTTAGTTAGTTCCATGTAACTGTACTATAAAAATATGAATAGATATATGCTAAGTATACTTTGTAGCTGTACTCCTTGGATTCTTGAGATATTTGATCCTCATATAGCGCTATTGAATCTTTTCCGTCTCGACATGTATGCTTCATCTTTAGAGATGGCGAAGAAATTCCCGATCGCGTGAACAACTTCTACAACCTTATCCTTAACCATATTTTACGCATTAACGCACTAATCCTTGAAAGCCTCGAACGCCTCTCGATCTTATTCAAACTAGTCTTAACACCGTTGGCAACAGCCTCGAACGCATTGGTAATGAAATCCCGCACATTCTTAAACAAATTCTGCGCCCAATCGCCGCATTTATCCGCTTGATCGTCGGAGCGCCGAACCTCTTGAGGATACTCTTGATGAGGTCGATGAACCAGTTCGTGTTTCGTCGACTTTAGCGTTAATCTTGGTTTTGGTACCCTCAGCGTCCTTGCGGATCTTTTCTTCCCAGCCGGCCGCTTTGTGCTACCTGAGCTGCGCGGCGTTGTCGGTGTATTCTTTCATGAAGGTTTCGGCGTATTCGGCGTCCTGCTTGCTGCACTTTTCGTATTCGGCTTTGACGTGGGTGCGAGCTTCCTCGAGTTTGTCGTTGGAAGAAGCTGCAGAAAAGCCGACGGCGGCGCCGGCGCTATCGGCTCTGAGGTCAGTGTTGGAGGCGGCGTTGATAAGTGAGAAGTCATCGTACTCGACGCAGAACTTCAAGTGGTCGGAGCGGCATTTGATGGCGGTAGCCCAGGGTCTTCGAAGGAGGTAGCGCGAGCAGGCATTTTGGTGAAGCTTTCAGAGGAGAAACTAAAGGTAGAAATTGGAGGAGTCAAGTTGGAAGGATGATTATATCTGTAGTTGAGGTAGGAAAATTGAGTCTGTTGTGATGATGAGTAGAAAGAAGAAAGCTAAAGGGGCATTCGTGAGCTATGTTTATAGACAAATTTTACCACGTACGTGCGCATTTTCAAGGTCTTAGTAACCATGGGAGTAGTGTGAGTATGAAGGCAGAGAGCCTCGCAAAATCATTCTTTCCTCTTTTTCTTACCCTCTTCTCGCTACACTTCTCATGATGCTCTCTAGCTGGCTCCTACGAACAGGATAACTGAAAAAAGGCGAAACAACATCTGATTACTGTCCGAGATGCATACGCCGACGCCATCAGCTGAGAATCGATGAGCAAAACAAGAAATCATGTTCAACCTCATATCTACCGACACCACCGATAAGGGTATTGGGCTGGCTCATTATAGAATTCTTCCAGCATTAACGCAATATATCTCTTTTCATAATCAGTAAATCGTTCGTTAAGAGTATCATAGCTTTTTCTACTTGCTTGACAGATGCTGAATCGCTCGGAAGTGCCGAATGTGAGTATCTAAACCTATAATACATTTATCTAGGCCTATAACATCTTTTATCCGGCCCTTAAAACCTCAATGGTACTTGAGGGATAACGATATGTCGTCCCGCACAGAATTTTGACAATAAATCATTATCACTCATATATAATGAAGGGGTTTTTGGAATAGGGGACTCTAAAGATAGCGGTGGTTGAAATGAGAAAATACTTATATGCGAAAAGATTTATTCCCAAGTTTACGATTTACTCAAGGCCCTATTGTAGCGGCGGGAACGGACACCGCACTACAAATTTTCTCGATTTATTGTTAAGTACAATAGCTTCCACTATCACCGCAGCGAAAATAGCAATTACTATTATTAGTTAAGAGAACCCTTGCTAACGTCGTCAATCTACGATTGATTACTCCGCGGAGTCGGGTCGCCAACAGGAAACCAGGATTGTAATTCTCTTACTGTTTAGTTTCTTGAAAGATTAGGCAGTAAAATTTTCAAAGCTAAGCTTTTTGGATTGCGTGTGCCTGCCACCTTTTGCACATTCATCCGGATTCCGAAGGGATCCTTAGTGGACCTAATACCCCCCTCTTGCAGCTCAGCTTAGATTCGGTACGGGCCGTGATGTCAAAATCTTCCGAGGTCGCAATTCCTTATAGGTCGATATTCACGGCAGCTATTCTTGCGTATAACGCCATTTTCGTTATAAATTTCCTGAACGGCGTAGTATGACAGGCTTTACCCCTGTAAGTTCGGCAGTTAGCGATACCTGAATATTCTAGACGGATATTTATCTGAAAAAGATGTCCCTCAAGATATCTTATGTCCACACTTGCTAAAGCCTTTCCCTTTCGTGCTGTTTGAAACGTAGCTTTCGATGATTCCTGAGGGAAAACAATAAGAATAACGATGAATCATAGACTAAACAAGGAGCCAACTACGATCCGTTGAGCCTATTTAAAACGATCAGTAAAGGAATAAAATACGATCGCCGAAAGTCCGAGTTAGTACTATTGTAGGGATGCAGGTAATACGTAAAATATTTCAGACACCCCAGGAAAGCCGACATATATCTGGAGAGGAAATCCACGGGCCAGCAGCTGATGATGTCGTATTGAGGGGGTATTCGACGCGTTTCAAGACTTTGCTTAGCAGCTTGATTCTTCCGAGTGAAGGCGGCTCTTTAAAGGCCTATATTGTGTCTAGTTACTTTGCTTGGTTGCATATGCAACAAGATCACCAGAAGCCATATCAGAGGCGACAATGCGACAATACCTAGTCTTTGCTTCAAGGTGCGGCAATTTAACGTCTCTACCGGCTCTTAAGTAAATTTTGATTAGATCGTACTGAGATTTCACGCGACCCGCCACAACCTATGTTTCTCCCAATCGCTCTATCGTGGAACACTCGACATGAGAATATTCCCAACAACAACCCGGATTAGCCTGCTTCCTCTTCTAATTTGGAGCCTCTTCCAATTTGCCTTCTGTCAAATTCAGATACACCGTCATGTGGAGTGAGTCCGAAAACAAAGCAAAAGTTCCTTTAGGCTAATCGCCCCCATATCGCCTATTTTTCAACACAAATCTTCCTTTAGATAAACTGTATCACTGGCGCCGGCGGCTGTCTATCGCTGGGTGTCATGACCGTAATATCTCTTATCTTAGGAATACTACGCAAAAGACGGCGTCGCGCCTTCGATGCCGGTGACGACGAAAAGGCTCCGATGCCGCCAGAATTACCAGCCCCGCCGCCGCCAGCCCCGCCGCCGCCCGAGGCCAGAAGTATCGATACACGAAGCGTCACCGGTGAACTTTACGAAGCGCCCGGAGAGGAACAACCGCATGAATTACCGGGTAGCGTGCGGGAGGCGTAAATTATCTCAAGTAGGGCCAGATTGTACATATGTGGCCTCACGCTTTCAGACTTGTATAATAAGGAATTTTCAGGGGTTTACAAGAGGGAGGAGGTTCTACTTTTGATATTCTGATTTATAATGAGATTAGGTATTAACGGCAGATATAATACCCCACGACAAACGATGATGATGAATGTAATCTTTCTGATTCAAGATATACCTCATTATCCACTCGACGGTCGTTCCAGAATACTGAACACTCTTGAATACGTTATTTTAAGTATAATATCGGGTTTTAGCTATATATAGGCACATAGTCTGTTCAGACTCGCAGTAGCCGCCGAAAGAATCCAAATGGATTTGAGTAATGAATCTCGATTAGGAGAGCCATGAACTATATTTTCGAATTAAAAAATACGTTTGAAATTAAGTAAATACATAAATAAATTACGATAGATAAACGCCGGCACGGTAATTACATTGTGATCCTATTCCCCATTTCCATTTTGATCGTGCGCTGTTGCACACGTAGCTACAAAAAGAAAAGAAAGATTTTCTACTTCGTTTCCTCAGCTGGCGCAGTGTCTCGGACAACATGCTCCGAAGTCGTAGCTTTCCCGGCGGGCAACGGCTTTTTCCCGCTCCAACAGGAGAAAGGCAGGTAGGCGTGTATCTTCTTGTTGTACAGCGACTTCTTAACGGACGCTAGATACTTCTGCGTATCTTCCAAACTCCATTTCAGTCCCTAATAAGTGACGTATTCGGTTAGTATTGATCTTGTCGCGATCTCGAAGGAAGAATAAATAAAAGGTAGGAGTCGTTATATATTTTTTGTAATGGGCTTCGATACTCACCTGCGTGAAGATGACAAGACTCCAGCCTTCGAGTCCCTGGAACAGGTTCACGAGGAACATTGCGCCAAGGTTCTTCAACTTGGATCTTTCGCCCAAGGTCCGATTGGGACTTTATAAGTTACCTGTAATAGAGAGGATTAAGACTTCAATAAGAATTTTCGTGAAAATAGTTTATACGAGGAGTTCGCGGTTGGTAGAATGCAGCAGCTAACCTTCTTAATATCAGTGAACCCCGCCGCCTCCATGTCCTCCTGAATGTACTCGTCGATGCACATCTTGATACCCCACTCCGCCAGCTGATTCCTAACCTTAGCCATCCACTGCGGGAACAGCCAGTCCTCCGGCATGGTGTTGTCGTCTGAGCAAATCTTCGCGATCTCGCTGTACACTTCGAAGTAGCCTCCGGGCTTCAAGACGCGGAAGGCGTTGCGACAGACAGACGGCCAGTCGGAAAAGTGGCGTGCATCGAGCGGGCGTAGACGAAGTCGAAGCTGTTGGCGGAGCGGGCCCAGTTGGTTGTCGCGTCTTCGACCTCGAAGAGGACGTTGGGGGTACCCATTCGGGTTGGATGGGGATATGTCGGCGCCTATGACTTCGGCGCTCGGGTACCTATCGCCTGGAAGTTTTTGAATATATTAAATTTATCTTTATTATTTCAGGGACAGGACGAATTTATGCCAGGAAAAGCCAATCGTACCGAATTCCATCGCCCAGATTCCGGTACCGGTGCCGACGTCGAGCACCTTCTGCGGGTTATCTCCGATCGGACTGAGATGTAGCATCGGCGGGTCGCCAGAAGCTGGGTCCCATTCCTGTCAAAAATTGATTTTTGTCTGTGTCAGCACTTCACGATACTAAGTTATATCATCCCCGAATAGCCAGCTACTGGTTGCTGTTCTTACCTTGTCCTCGTTAATCGTCATAACATACGTGCATATCTGGTGGAAAGGTCCAGCTGGTCCTGCGACTGTTCGTCGTTTGGTAGGATGGAGTCCTAAACCTCATATTTTACGTCAGTTTCATCCTCCCTTTTGTAATCTTAAACCCCCTTTTATCTCTTCGTTGATAATAGTTCAGAGGGCGTCGTTCACATACGCTGAATTTGCCTGTATTCGCATACCGGCGGCCATGCACGAACTTGTGGCAGTTTTCCTTCCATTTGGAGCGGAGGGTATCGGTGATGCTGGCATCCTCAGAATCGTAGAGGGAGTCGTAGACAGACACTACGTCGGAGCTGTTTTCAGATTCGTCCGATGCGACCTGGATCTCTGTGGCGGTCTTCGGGGAGACATCTCTGCAAGGAAACCCCTTTTTTTCGTATGTTTTCTCTTTCTACCAACGGCTTTTATGCGAGTGAATGAATTGAGACAAGGAATCACGGAGAATTAACGATGGAAAAAAAACGTCCTACGCGCAGCTTCGTCTCGAGAACAAGTAATATTTCAAAGGACGGAACGGGACGAAAAACGAGGGGAAGGAGAAGACAGACATTATAACGAGTTTCTAAAGAAAAACGGGAAAGCCGCTGGGGGCTGGCATGATCCCTGAAATTTTCCGCGCTACGTGGTGGGGGTGGCTTTTGCCCCGGGGTTCAATTCCCCCAATCAGCGTGCTTCCTTTCGTGGGGTTGACCGAGCGAGCTGTGAACCATCTCCTCCACTTTCCGACATCCGCGAGAAAGTTCAGACCTTGTTTGTTTGCCATTCGAAAAGTTTTTAGCTTACAATGCATGTAATATAGCGTTAGCACACCAGGCGGACTAGGGACCAGTTGCCGCTCCGTGAAGCCGAAGAGAAACGCTTTGGACACCATGGGAATACCTTTCTAGACCCGAATAAGAGCTTTTCTCTTGGTGGCTGTTCCTGGATTGGATTTAACTTTTTACACATGGAGGGGAGAGAAATGGTGGCCGCAACGGCGGCAAGGTTGTTTATCTCGATGTAGCAACGTCTTGAGACCGCGCGAACGCTGCATAGCTTTCTTCAACATCTGACACGGAATTTTCCTACCCAAAAGATGAACACAACTTTCGCCCCAATGAAGTTGCCATATAACTAAAAGCTAATTTAATCTGGACCGACAAAACACTACATTGCCATATACCCAACTACGGAGTACACAGTTATAGTCCAATTCCACGCTTGATTTGGCTCTTGATTTACCATGCTGGCCTAGTAGCAAATTAGTGAACTATTTTCCCCGCTAGTTCAAAAGAGTAACTTGCCTGTTGGATTATGCCCACATCAAAGCGACCATCGTACGATTTCCGTTCTGCGTGGGGCACAGGCTTCTAGCTCAATGGGACATTTATATGCTCAAAATATCAGAGAAACATACCGGCGGAGCATAGCATAGGTAAGCATTCACAGTAATATCATCATGTAATATACCATTATTTAACATTTTCCCGGTCCCTTACCGCCAAACCGTATACTTAGTATTAATATATTACCGTTTGAAAAGTCATTGATGGTTCGCGCATTGCCGCCGTTCAATACTTGGTATAATGGCAGGGAATAGAAATGACAAGAATCAAAGGCCCTTCCTATCGCATACAATAGTTGTCTATCACAACTAATAATTGAATCCGCTCTACACTAAAACCTTCCATTCCAAGCATCCACAGAGCCGCCTAATGAAAGCGCTAATCTAATAGCGGCACAGCCTCAAATGTACTAGATTTTATCTAGCTTGGCTCTTTGACTTTGACCCAACATTGCCGCCGTGAATTATTAGAAGATATACAAGATAAAACAAGGGGCAGAGAGAGAAACCGAGTTTAAGAGGGGCGGGGGACAAAGTCAAGAGTCAAGTCTCAAAAATATTTAAAATAAGGTATTTGGATCGGTCTCCTCTTCCATGCGGCTATAGCAAGAACAGCGCGTGTATGGTCAGTTACCTCAAGATAAGGGCTTGAACGGAAAATAATTCAAGGTTGCAGATTCCTCCCATTGGGACGAGTCAACTTGGACTTATTTGTATATAACATGTATCCCAAGCGCTGAAGAATACCCGCTAAATAGCGCTCTTTGAGACAAAGCGCTTATGAATATAAGGAAACACCTGAGTCTGCGTTTCCGACCGGGTAGCTATGATGTATTGTCCAAAAATCCTACACCATCAATTTAAATTTCGCATCTCGATAGTAAATTAATATTATTGATCTCGGTCTTTGATATCTTATGACTCAAATTCGGGCATGGACAAACCCGTATCGAGTCTACAATTAGAATAAATTAAATAATGTGTAATATGCTTACGATACATTATTTCTTATCGAAATCCCTGACTTTATTATAAAAGGAATCAAAATTTTCTAGTCGTCTTTATTTACTTGTTCATTCATTATTTGAAGGAAATCAGCATAGTTCCTCAACTATGAACATTAAAGCCCGCCATGCGGAACGTCGCCGGCTCAACATTGAGCAACACAGAGCAGAGGACAGAGCCCAGGCGCGATGCCGTCTAGCGGATCTGCCTTCACCGCTTCGAGACTTGCTTCCCTTTCCCCGATGAACACGCCGACGCTATCGTCCGATTTGCTCATACCATAATGACGATAATGATACCTCCGTCATATACCCCTCTGAAGGAATCTCCGCGGACCGATACCGGTAGTAATACTATTACCCTATAGCTGACCGCCGAGGGAGCACCCCGCGGCTTGGACCAGCTACCGCTGGAACTGCTCGAGGAGATATTTCTCCCCATGGACATGGAATCGCCTTTTTAACTCGGTCAGGCGACTATCAATCTAAGCGTGTCCTCGAATTCCTGCCGGAGTATAGCGCCGTCCCCGAACACGCGAAGAATGCATGGCGCGCCTTATTACTGACGAGGCTTGCGAAAACGGTTACATTGCGCGCCTTCTACAAGCTCCTGTGTGAAGAACATGCGCCAGTGCGGGCGGTACGGAAACTTGGCGTACCTTCCCGAGTGGACCCGCTGGTGTAGTGTATGCATCAAGTACCCTTCGAAGGGCGACTGGGAGCAAGGTTGGCCGACCACATCATTACATCCCTGCCGAAGGACTGCAGGGAAGTCGGGAGTACCTTGCTCGCGGAGCACGATTCCGCAGCGGACCTGGCACGTACCCGAATTTCATAGGCAGATGGAACCAGTATCCCCAAAAACGATTGGCAACGACTCAAGTTGCTAAGCGTACCGTCCTGCTGCCCGTGCTCGAAAAAAATGGGCAAGTGGAAAAGGAGGGATCGCGCTGATAACATCGGATACCTATACTCGCGCAATGGAGCATCGACCATCCATACCATATGACCTGCTGCGCCATCGTCAACTACAGACCCAAGACGGGGAAATATGGAATGGCGTCTCGTGCGAGGGTTGTAAGCGTGCGGAGGCTAATCCCGGGCCGGAGCGGCCCGACCTCGCGCTCGGAAAGAAGTCCGGATGGAAGGGGCATTTACGCGCTCTGGCGAAGTGTCGCGACAAAGCGTATTCGCGGGAGGGATTCCTTGAGCATTTCAAGTTGTGCAAGCCGGCGCAGATTCTATGGGAGGAGGTGACAAGGATAATGAAATTTTTGGGGCAAACTGAGGAAGCTGGCGAGAATGCCTGACTTTACCAGATGAATAGTTTATCAAATGCAAGCCAGCGAAGAGAGATCAACACCGTACCTCTATTAGACTATTAGTCAAACCTGAACATATTATCATTATCTCCGATCTTCTCAAATATGGGAACCAAAACTGATATCCAGCTATATTTTTTCTTTCTTTTTTTAAAATGTAAATTTTTTAATGCTGAATCGGATATGTACGCGCTGCACAAAATCGTTAACTGTCATGCAAATCGTCAAGCCAAATCGGAATTTTAAGACATATCTCTAATGTTAGGAAGACCTGCTTAATTACATAGATCACGGAACCTCTGATCAGAGAGGCGACCGGCAAAAGAAGGCTTTTACAATTGCGTTGCCATCTCACTTAGCCACTATTGCCACAGGATTCAAATCGTGAAGAGGATCAAATATGCACGCGATGAAAGCGGATGGAAATTCGTGACGGATCCTGCGGACGCACCGTTACGCCGAAAGTTTATAGCGACGAAATTGCGGGAAGATGGAAGACAAAGAACTTTGTTCTCTCCAAGACAAAAAACCGTTTTCCGTTTCCATATAACAGTCAAGACTTTTTTCTTAGTCGTGCAACCATGATTACAAAAGATTCGTTATGAGGGGAATCGAGACAGATATTGGTATGCAGTGACTTGAGTAAATCAACAGAGCTTACAGAAATGACCAAAGTAGATGGGGAGGTCCCTAAGAGCAGAATACATGACGATATCTTGATCTTAATTTTCGTTTAGCTGTTAACAATCTCCAGCTGATTCCGAACCTTCCGAGATGAAGAGATCCTTCAACATGCTAGCCTCTCGTAGCATAAACATTCCAACATCAATTACTCAGATACTTAATACTTCGTTTTCTGTTGTTTGCCACGCGTGCTGCTACACCAAATTCTCAATTCCCCGGTACGAAGAAGTAGTTTGTAACACACATTAGCTCTCATTCATTAGATAATTCCTAGTCACTCGTTTCTTCTAGGAGCACCTTCCCGTGGATCTCTTATGTCCAAGGCCTAACCATAAGGGTATCATGATCGTTACCTTCAACCAATCAAAATATAAGTTTAGATATTTGTGTAATCTCAACGAAATCCCCGGTTTACCTTGAAACAGAAAAAATCTCCGCAAATCCGATGCATGCACCTCGATCGAAAACAAAAGGCTAATGCACGACATCGCAGTCAAGTAGTACAGACAGCAGGATAGATTATATGAGCGGGGAGATATAAACTGAAAAAAACAAAAACAGAAACTTTGTTAGATTTTCCTTTTGTTGGTCGCATGTGGGAAAGCTGCATGTGTCGTAGGAAACATCCATGAGAAACGTAGCGTGTGGCTAATGGAAGGAAACAATCACTTTGTCTTCCTCTAATGTTGGCCAAGGACTTCTGTGCCTTCGCTTGCAAGTAAAAGCATACTTGAAGTACTTCAGATGAAAAAATATAAATCTCCCCGTTAGCCTAAAACTAATCCCGTTTCGATGCATGCATGGCGCAATCGAGGTACTGCGGTATCCATGAAATTCGACGTTTTCTCCCGGGAAACCACAGGCGTACGCGTACGGGTGGAGTACACCCGCTAGACTCAAAGGAGAACGTTCTCGCTATTCCGTTTCTAGAAGCTGTGGCATTTTATATCATTTGTTCTCAACTCGATCATTAGTTAAAAATTTTCTCGTCCAAGTTCGGAAAGACGAGCCGATAGATCGCTATCCCTGTAACCACGTTTTCTCCCCCGGTAATCTCTCTCATGATCAGTTTATTAAAACGCAATATTAAATAAAATTTTAGAATGGTTCCCTGGAGGTAATTTCCGTTTAAAAGCGTTTCATGAAACATTGTTTCCCGGTGAACAAAAACCTCCTGGGCCAGTTTGCCTGCCGTATACCGTAAGAGAGGCTCATTTCTTAGTTATCAACGCGCTAACAAGCTCCTTCTTGTTTTTATTGATATCCGACGAATGATGGAGCCGATGTGCTTTATGAAGTCGGAAATTATAAGAAGTTTGTTTGATTGGTTCCTTGATTACAGCGCAAGAGGAGACAAGTTGGCTCAATAAACGCACTCAGCAAGCAAGCAAACATTAGTTTAGTCACTGGGTATTTCGATTTTGGAATACGCTGAGAGGTGCTTCTATCTCTTCCCATATTGTGTTATTGTGCTATGAAATTATCACCAAACCCTACTTTTCTCGAGAGATTCTTCGCATAGCATATTCGTGATCAATAAGAAATAATACGTTAAGGTCTGCCTATAAGTTATAGGAAGTAATGTATGAGCGACTATAATACAGAGTGGAGGTATACCGGACAGAGCTCCAGCTGAAAAATTTTCACGACAAGAATAATATACATGGATAACTTCAAGTACCAGGACTTAGAACGCCAAAGAATGTAAAAAAGAAAAAGAAAAGAAAAGAAAAAAACAGAGAATGTATAGATAAAGAATGATTAGCGAGTTAAAAGAAAAACCAGTAATATTAAACATTAGAAGTAAAACAGTGAGTAAGGGAAGCATAGTAATGATGAGAAACTTAGAGAAATACATTGCAGGGCTGTGAAAGAAATAACATAACCACTTTAAGGATTTTTTCCCTTGTAACAAACGACCTCATGAATCCCATACTCCAACAGATAGAGAAGGACGTCGTGTAAAAATAGACACAAGAAGTGCATATACATAAACGAATAGAGAGGCAGAAAAACTAAACGACGATAAGAAACAGCGCAAGAAATCAGAGAAAATAAACTAAACATCAAAGGGAGAAGAGGAGATGGAGCGCAATGAACATATACTTAAATCAAGTCCCCTCTTTCATACTTATATCATCAATCTTTTTTTTTTTTCTCTCTTTTTTCGTTGTAATATAACACTGCCGAAAACCCCACCTTCTATTCGGTTGGATGAGGATCCGCCAAGTGCTGCGTGTAAAAAATGTTAATACCGCCTGTTAGAATAAATAATAGAGGTCCATCAGATCAATAAAATAAAACAAAACTAAAATCATTCAGTCGTCACAAATGATTTCCTGACCCTGCTTCGACATAATAGTGGAAAGCTCAACATGCTCTCCTGCTTCCCCTCCACCTTCTCAACGTCGTCACCCGCGCTAGCGTTGCTCCCACCAGAAACCGAGCGGATGATATCCCTGACCGCGCCGCCCGCACTGCTAAGCGCCTCAACAACCGGCAAGAGGCCACGGTGGACAGGCGTATCACCCTCCAGCGGCCTCTCCTTCACCTTCTTCGGAGTCTCGGAACCGTAATCTCACTCCGGATATGCGCTCTAGACACCTAGCCTTCACGCGCATACCCGCTGTCGCGCCTATTATTGTTACCGGTATTGTTGCCGCCCCCTGCTCGATGACGTAGTCGAACGTGACCTCCTGGTAATCTCGATCGGGCTACCGGCGTCTTTGTCTTCAGAGCTATTAGAGATCCTACCGATGGAGTTCGAATTACGGGGTGGGTCTCCGTGGTTTCGGCGGTGGCAGGAATAGCGTTATTGCGACCACCGAAGGCGGCGGAGATTAGGCTGCGGACGTTCCCGTTCTTGGTCGGGGTGGTAGCCTGGCGCTCCACGTCGAATGAAGCATCGCCTTCCTCGGAGATGCGGTCCATGATGTACTCCTCGCTGCTATTATCTTCCCCTTTCCTAGGCGGGGAAGCGCGGGCGTAGCTGGCGACGGAGGTAGTGGGACTAACACGCCTATACCCGTCATTCAGCGGCGACCAATTACCCCCCGCGAGCGGATAAGCAGAATCGTTCGTTCCGATCCTCCTATGCCCGATCTTCCCATCCTTCGGGTTCAAATTACGCAGCGGGATGGCATTAATATTCCCACTGGGCGTCATTCTGACAGGCGTAATCCCGAACTCGTCGACGTCGATCTTCTTATCCAAATGCAACTGGGAGCCGACCATAGTGGTGGTGTTGCTGCCCATGCCGGTGCCGATGCCGGAGTCGTCCCCGTCCTGCTGTCCGCAAGACAAGCCCTTGAAGGGAGACTTGAAGGACCACTTCGAGATGGAATTTTTGGAGTCATTGGAACAACCCGGTTCGTCGAATTTATCGCTGAAGTTGATGACGTGCGGCGTCTGGCGGCCGGACTTGCGTTTGGAGCGCAGCAGCGTACGACGTGCCGGTGGAGGAACTTGTTGTACAGCGGCATAAGGGAGGGAAGGAGAGGAGTGCCACCTAAACAAATTCAAAACGTCAAAATCTTTGTTCCACAAGGGTGTATATGTAACGCGGGTAGCGGAAGTGTGACATCCCGTCGTGCAAGAAACAAAACACACTCATATAAAAGAGCATATATACGAGAAGAAGGAAATAGAAGGGAAGATTACTCACAGCAGCGTTCAGCTCGACGGTACCCCAGACTACGAGACCGTTGAATCCCCACTAAGGACAGCAGGTATATCTGGTAGGTACGGATCACCGAGCAGACCGTGACGCCGAAGCCCGAGATGAACATGAACAGAAGAACCCTTTTCTTCAGCCGCTGTATTTGCGTGTCCCAGATAACCCAGATCGAACCATTAGGCAGAGGACGTCCCAGACCATCGTGTTCGCTAAGTAAAAAAGTGTTTCACGTTAGAGGGCAAAAAGAGTGTTGGGTATTGAAGGTAGCGAAGAGTGCGTTCGAAACTTACCGGCGAGAGTGTAAAATACAATACTATTGTTTAAACACTTCCTGTCCTTGAGGGTCACGTTCCAAGATGCGTTAACCTAAAAATTCACCGCGGAAAAGTATTATCAGCCTCGATCAACCTAGAAAAAAAAAAGGGGGCGGAATTCTTGAAGAAATAGTTGTAAACATACAGGCGTGCACTGAAAGAACAATATCAAAGTGCCGATGACGTGGCAGATCGTGCTCAAGCCCATTAGAAACTTAATCCATAGCCTTGATCTCTTGTACACGTTGTTCACCAGCCTAAGCGTTTGGTGGCAGACGGCGATCTTGACGAGGCATACGCCAGCCATGTAAATGGGACGGCCGGCGAAGTTAATCTATAGGAGTGTTAAGCGTCAGTTAACAAGAGAAATCAATTGATGGTTTAAGGAATCAAAGGAGAGAAGGAGCAAACTTTGGTATAAATCGCCATATTCTGGATCGGCCGACTCTTAGGCGGCAGTCCGAGACCAAAGCGGGATTCTAAGGAGCGTAGCAAACGTTAGCGCATTTGTGTTTTTGAAAGTCGAATAAAATGACGATAATATAAGAAGAGGAAGATACTTACGTCCAATAGCCAGCCCCGTGTACGCGAGGGAACAAACCTACGTATACATATTATCCCATCAATTTCAGATCTCGTGTTACAACATGTCAAGACACAAGCTCAATGGTGAGAAACTTTTGAAATATAAAAGGGCAACTTACATAGCTCGCCAACATGTACCAGTCGTCGTGCCCATAGTGACTCCAGTAGTGCCTGCAGACTAACCTGAGGACCATCACCAGGGTAGCGAAGGCACACATCGTGATGGTTGTCCTCAGCAAGATGGTGGTGTTGTCCTTCCTGAGGTGGATGTAATCCTCATAGCTGAGATTGAGGACCCAACCGTAATACATGTTTCTCTCCCTTTGGTAAAACTTATCCCGGTTTTGGAATATCAAGGTAAATAGGGAAGAGGAGTTTGTAGATAATTAAACAGAAGAATTTGGTATCATAGACAAGTATTAAAGATGCCGGAAGACGTAATATTAAAGGAAACGAGGGTTTTGTTCGCTCTATCGAAGCAGACGGTATCTACTTTGATTAAGCGGTCGTATAACTTGAGGAAAATGCTAGGGTAATATGATAATGCGTAATAAATGATTAATTCGTTGTTGTTTGTGACGGTGGTTGAGGGAAGGTATTTGGAGGGAGGTTCGCAAATTCGGCGCGGTCGTTTTATTATTAAGGCTAGCAAAAAATTATCGTTAAATTATTATTATTACTAAATTTTATTTTCGGCGATTAAAAAAGAAAAAAAGAGCTCGTAAAATATTTCGCAAAATAGATTGAAATAAAAAATAGCGGACAGCTAAGTAAGACCTCTTTACTTGATCGATACTAAGAATCGCGCGGGATAAAGAAGATGTTCTTTACATAGGAGTTGCATCATTCAATACTTAAGCATCAGGGATGATGCTCTCAAGAATAACACAAAGCAACCGTTGAGGAAGTGAATATGGAAATGGCAGACGCGTTACTTACTATTGAATAAATATCAACCCTTCCAGATATTCCAGTAACAAGTTATACACTCCGGGATATGATGGATATAGCTAAAGTTGAGCTGCTATAGGGTTAGCAAGCATATCCTTCGCGTGGATTATGGAGGATATCGCGATGATTATATATTTCCATTAAATGTGTCTTTCATCCGATATAACAAAGCAAATCCGTCTAGACCTCAGATGAAATGAAGTCGCCCAAGCTGTTCACCTCAAAGCCGTTCAAACTGAGATGTTTTGAGCCAGTTTGATTCCCAGTTAGCTCTATAAGCTCACTTCAGGAACTTAGGAATACTATTTCCACTATATATATATATATATTTGGTTTAGACCAGGGCTAAACATTAAACAGGCCGTAACTCAATAGTGGCAGTAGGACTTTGAGAAAACAATGATATTGAAGAAACAAACTTACCGTTTACCGAAGTTGAGATGAAAAAAAAAAAAAAAAAAAAAATACTTCGAATATTGTTTCGAAATTTTCCGCAGAGAACTTCTTGTCTTCTTCACATCGCGAACGAGAAATGTCCCGGAAAAACTATCCTCGTGGATATTGTTTCAATATATCTTCCAAGACGAAATATATTCTCCCGCAGGAGAAAGGAAGAGGCACTGTAGAAGACAGAGCTTGTTTTTTTA
The DNA here is from genome assembly GCA_002224055.1 of Pezizomycotina sp. ARF18. Lineage (NCBI taxonomy): Eukaryota > Fungi > Ascomycota > Pezizomycotina sp. ARF18. The sequence goes on along the minus strand of AZLU01000108.1, from coordinate 32,120 downwards.
TCTCCCCGCCGGAATCTTCAAGATTCCTCTGGATAATAAGTCATTTGATTGAAACTTTTCCCTACTGTTGTCCTTTGCAACAAAATCTCTTTTCAAGCAACTACTGGAGCGACAAAGCTCGGTGCGGATCAGCTCAGAGCTAATTTGCGCCATTTCGAGCCATCTCTTTTCCATCCCTTCGCTGCGAAAAATTGATCGTCACTGACCTGCTGTATATACGAGAAAAGCACGTCAACGAAGATCAATCTCCGGAAGCGAGAAGAAAAAAAAAAAAAAAAAAAACAGGTATGTTACCCACTGAAACGCCACGAAATGCACTATTTAAGATGATAAACGTCCCTTGCATTCCTCAGCCATTGTATTTTCTACTTTGAAAACAAAGAAAAAAGTATATACGAAATTTTTTTCCATGTCTACTTGCTAGTTTATTAAATCTTCCCTCTTTCTCTCCTGTTAATATTTAAAGATTTTTCAATACACACATTTATTTCCTTTCATGCTTAAAAATTCGTAATTACCGATCTATAATGAGCAAAAAAAATCGCGAATGATAAACGAACGGAGCCGTCGTTCCAAATTAAGGCTACGCCACAGCCCAGTTCAAAATCCGAGCCCGTTTTGGGTTAGGGAAAAACAATAATCCGAAGTCTCCGAAGTGTTCCACCCCCAGCGGTTAACAAAAGAAGGAAGCGACTCAAATAAAAAAGGCGAACGCCTTCGAAGAAAACAGGGTCTTCCTCGCCGTCTATCTGTTGTCGATTGCTTTGTAGCTAATTAATAAATAACACTTCTATATAAATATCAAGATCGAGGCTTACTTCAGCGTGAGAGCGAGGGGGTATAAAAGTTCACATGCCAAGACAGGGAAACAATGGATACGATTGTTCACAAGGGATTTTGGTCTTCCCCTCAGTTTTCAATTCGGCTAGCTCTAGAGTTTCCCAAAACTCTTCTCTAGTGGGATAAAAAGTTTCCAAGGAGACGTATATATTTTACTTATGGAGCTGTAGACTGTAGTGGTAGTAGTTTTTTGCCCGTTTAAGTATGTAGATGGAGCCCTCGGAGCGGAAGTTACTACAAATTTCCCAGCTCCCAGGTCGAAGTAGTGCCAGGGTAGTGCTCTGATACCACTGCAAGGGAACTATATGTGGCGTAAAAAATTACCGCAACTTTGATGTTTTACTGTTTTCGTGGCATTTTGTGTTGGTCCTAGTTAGTTTAGTTTAATCTTTTTCTCTTCTTTTTTATCCTGATTATTCTCGCTACACAAGATAAAAAAAAAAAAAAAAAAGCAGAACACATTGCATCCTCGTGTACCATCGATAGAGCTAACAGGCTTCTCTTTCACAACTTTTAAACGTCTGTGGTACCTTCGCTATGCTCGATGCCGTAAATGGCACAATCTGAGTACTTCTTAAGTATTAGACCTTCACAATAGACGTCCTTGCTTTGTTTTTCCATAGTACAGTATCCTCTCATTACATGGTCCATCCTTGCCTTTTCAGATATATACTCAAGTTACTGGCTTTTTGCTATGTATTGCTATTTTATATTGTCGTATCTACTAGGATTCGGAGATTTTAAATAATGCTGCGAGCCGTCGATCTTTAAATCTCTCTCAAGGAAAATGCTTCGTTAGCGTTCACGCAACTTTGCGCAAAGCACCCATGGCATTTTGATTCCCTTGTCATTTTTTTCTTTTTACTTTTTTCGGTGTCTTCTCCAATCCTCCTAAGCTAAAAAGCCAACCTAGAGGTCAAAGGGAAACTCGCTTTATACAAGGCCTTCTAATTAAGATCCTGAAGTTGTATAAGAGATCATTCTACTCGAACTTTTCGAAACCGGGAACGGTTTTGTACCACCGTCGCACTACTTACGCATGTACCTCAGAAAAGAAGTAACGAAGGAAAAGAAAACGGATAGAAGGAATAGAACTCTAAGGGAAGGAAAGAGCGCTAGTTAGGGATATTCCGGAAGACAGATAACGAATAAATAACAATTACTAAGAGCAGCAAAGAAACATTGACCTTGTTATAAACACGCATACTAGAAGAAGTTGTGCTTAAGCGGCTCCCTAAAGAAGCAAATATCTCGCCGTAGACCTTGCTCCTTTTTTTTTTTTCGCTTTTTTCTTTAGCATTGAATTTTACACTTTCTCTGCGAATTGATTTTTTTTTAATCGCTGTTAAATAAAAAGAGAAATCCCTTGCATTCCTTTTTTCTTTCTTTTTTCCATATATTATTGTTAAAACTTTAGCGAACGAACCAAATTTTTTTTTTTTTTTTCAACCTTCGCCGACTCCACTTTCAATCCCTTACCACCCACCAATCCCACGTTCAACGATCCTCACTTTAATATACCCACCTTAAACCCCTTCTCCTCACCGTACTTACTACACTAGTCTGGCGCTATTTGTATCATTCCTAGCCATCATTGTTTTACCTGTTTCCTTTTGTTATACCCAACATTCCCTGCTTTCAATCCTGCATATCCCCCTTCTTCAACAGGAAACATAAAGACGGCTGCTTTCCGCAGATCACTTTTTTTTTTCTTACTCCTGCATTGGCGATCATTTTCGTTCCAGACTTTAACAGGAAGTAAGGAGGTTGGTCTCCTCTCTTGGATATTCCAGGTATGAGTCCATCTAAGCCCCCCCCGGTATATTACTGATCATTTCCTGTTCCTGTGTGTGACGCAGGTCTTGTAGCAGGACCTGGTTTCCGGACTAAACAAGCGCCGAGCAAAAAGGATCTCTGACGACCATCTTCACCCTTGCTAACCTCGCCTAACTAGCAGTATATATAAAAAAAAACCACACAACCCCTCACGATCACCCTCTCCCTACATCAACCGCGTTTCCCCCCCTTTGACCCTTCAACACCTCAACCCTTCAACCCGCCACCATAACACACACTACAAACGGCCATGGCGAAACCAAAGAAAAAAAGACATCGACATGGACGTCCATGTCGCCCATGTCATCCGAGCAAGCCGGCCACAGCGCCTGCGGCAACGTCGACACGGCCTCTCCTACATCCCGCACGCTAAAGGACGTCGACACCAACCTCCGTCGATGACAAAAGCTGCTGAGAAGATAGACTGGAAGATATTCCGGTCATGTGGGCGTGCTACACATGCAGTTCGTGATAAATTAATATTAACGTAGGAACAAACCGTTCTCCTTTTCCCCTCCTCCTATCGAACGAGCCTCACTATCTTTCTGTTTTGATTTCTTGTGGTCTTGTGGTGAATGGAGGAGGTATCGTGGCAATGAAAGACCATGCACTGATCGTGTTTTTTTTTTTTTTTTTTTTTTTTTTGTGTTGATGTTGTTGTTAGTACGCCAACGTAATGGGCATCCGACCCGACCTTCACCTCCGCGCAACCAATTCTCCTGGGCCTCCAGCGCCTTCTTCATCGCCTTCCTAATCGCCGATTTCCGACGCCCTACATCCCTCCAAAAATCCCGCGGTAAATTCCTCGCGCGTCCGTCTGCCTCTGGGCATAACAACACCTGCACCGCAACCAATCCTGCGCCGGCCTCCTCCTCGTCCGCATCTGCCTCGGCTGGTTCGAAGCGTCCATCGCACCTGCCTAATCGTAATAACGTCAATGTGGTACACGAAACCCGAACAAACCCCCCGGTCGCCTTGTGGTACTCCGGATTGGGCATCGGGCAGATTTTCGGTGGAATATGAGCTATGGTTTCAGTACGTACCGCATACGATAGTTTCTGGGTGAGGGGGATGTTTATTTGTTTGGGCGGGGTGACGTTTGTTATCGGTTGTGGCGTTTTTTGCGATACCGATACGCCGATGAGTGCGGGTTTTTGAGCGAGGAGGAGAAAGCGCGGCGGTGAAGAGGTTGAGAGTAACCAGACGGGCATAAGGAGCACGAGCTGGAAGTGTGCCAGGTTAAGGAGGCGGTTGGGACGTTCAGATTTGGTGGCTGATGGTTTGCACGATACTGGCACGTAACATTTTCCTTCCTCCAATACCTCCTCCTGTTCTCTTATTCTCCCGAGTCCTTGTCGGTACTGCGAAATTTATAATGGGAGAGATATTCGCTAACCGCTCATGATTTTTAGATCTCGATATCCTCCGGCGTGATAACGACCTACTCAGTCCTCGTAATAAAAACCTTCGCTTCTCCCCAAAATCTCCGCCCTCCTAAATACCCCCATCCGGCATAGTCTCCATCTCGCCACCGCCCTCTCTCGGAATCTACGCCGGCCGCGCCTCCCAGCGCGGCTACTACATCGCCTTCCTCTGCCTCCCGGCATAATCGGCGCGCGCACTAATGTCTTCCTCCCCCACCGCAAAAGGCGGCCTGATCTAGAATTACCTCGTAAACGCCGTCGTCGCCTGTCTAATCCTAATCTACGCGTGGGTATCCGCGAACGTTTCGGGGCACACGAAGAGATCGTTGCGGAAGTTGTTATCACGGAGCTTCAGTTCGGAATATTATCGGTCCGCAGACGTTCCAGCGAGGAGGGCGGTGGGGTTATGTTCCGGCGAAGATCACGGTGCTGGCGACGCAGCTGCCGGTGGTCTTGTGGCGTTGGGCTGAGAGTTGGTTATGTTGGATGAACAGGAGAATAGGAGAGGTTGAAGGAGGATGAGGAGAGGGGGAGAGGTTAGGTATGAGAATATTGAGTGGATGAACTGTGAGTACTGTCAAATCTTTTGCTAGTTTTTTATGGGATGATGTGTGAAATGCTGATAATGGTGGTTTGACAAGTGACGGATAAAAGAACAAACGTCCGGTACGTTTATAAAAAAAAAAAAACAGCTGACGACACAGTCATCAGACGGATACACGCAAGCAATAACAGAAAAACATATGAACTTCGATCAAGGTGAGGAAACTTTCGACGTCAACTTCAAGAAAAGTTTATCATGTATCACTTTATTTCTGCCTTTTCCTCTTACAACGATTTTCTTTGAGTTCAATTTCTTTTCCTTTTCCTTTTCCTTTCCTTTTCTTCCCCCCACTTTTCTTCTTTTATTTTCTTTTTCAGAATTCCCTTTTCTCATTTTCCAACTTCCCTTAATACCAACCAACCTCCTTGTCATTTGAATTCATCGTATATAATTGTTCAAAGTACATTTTCCTATCTCCTCATGCTTTCCCTTCTTTAATGCCGCTCTTTTCATAACCGTTTTCTCAAGAGTAACCACATTCGAGTAGTAAACTTTGTATGTACTTTTAGTCAGGTTTTCCCCTTATCGTTTTTTTTTCCCCCTCGGTCGCGATTCAAAAAAAAAAAAAACTTTGTACTTCATAGTATGATTGTTTCTTTGTCATATATGAGGCAGGTTACGAAAATGAAAAAGCTCGTTATTGATTTAACACTGTATCGCTCTCTCGAAATAATCATCGAAGATATCTATTTGTTGAAGAAACGAGATGGTTCGAAAGAGTGAACGATTACAGGTTCCAAATATTTTACCCCTCCTTTATATATAATGCTACGATATATATAATATATATTTATTATATATATAGATACATCACATCTCCACAACTACAGAATTGTAATGGAATCAGCTGAACAACGGCAAAGGCCACGTTGATCAGGGGGCTGCCCAGCCTCATTGCTGTTGAACATCGAGGATGATGTGTGCGATGTGATGTTGATGTAGCAATGTCTTATCGTGTTTCCGTGGTTTCGGTTCGGGGATTTAGAGGCGGGGAGTGAAGAATAATAATAATAATTTTTTTTGGCGGCTACTTCCTTGTTTGATGGTGGTTCAGTGTTAGTGGCTGTTTCCTAGCAACTGAAACCAGCTCACGCCAAAAAGTGAAGGTGCTTAGGTAAACAAATTTTTCCTTCGCTAACCAGACAGAGCTCAGCACTGCCAGCCAACTCACCCGACCCATTTATCTTCAGGTGTCCGCCCAACCTCCTGAACGTGAACGTGGTTTTAAGACAGAAAGAAACAACAACATCGACAACATCGAGATCCTGGAAGATCACAGTATCTTTTGTCAAGTCAAACAAGTAGAAGAGGAGACATTATTATTATTATTTTATTATATCGACAGTCTGTTTATTCGGAGATAAAAAAAAGAGGAGGAAGACTATAGCTTTCTCAATAGCTTCCTTTCTATCCCTTATTCTTTTTTGTTCTCTCTCCGAGGTTTAACAAACGCGAATAGCACTAATACTTTGCTTCACAGGCTTCCTTTTTTTTTTTTTTTTTTTGCTTCGATTTTCGCGATATTTCATATCAATCATTAAAACTACAATCGTTTACAATCGATCATCTCATTTGTCTACGTAAAACAAAGACGCTCTCTCGTCCATCCTTGGGACATCCTCCACGATGTCCAACAAGCGCTTCTCCCAACCCTTCTCCCCAACCCGCGAGATCCCGGCCTCACGCCAACCTTCAACCCCAAAAAACACACCGAAGAATGCCGCAACCCACCCCCGAGCGTAAACTCCCCACGGGCCCCTTCATAGACACTGCAACGACACCTACACCGCGGCGTCCCCCTCGAATCCACATGAAGCGCCAGGCGCAAATCCAAATGTCCCGCCGCACGGTCCGCAACCTAAAAGCCTCCCGCGCCGTCATGTTAATCCTCCGCTATTCCTCGTATTCGCGTGCGTGGGTTTACTCACGTTGCTGATAAGCATGAGAATATAGACATGATCACTGGTTGGATCACGCGCGTTCCGCCCGCCGTGGCGGGGTTGCATGGGCTGTATAGCATATATCACTACGCGAGGAGTAGTAGGGAGAGGACTCCCGGAAGTTCGGCGAGTTACGCGATGTTCGCGTGCGCCACGGATTGCTGCCTTATTCCGTTCTTTTTTTTCGTGTTTGTATTCTCACAGAGAACTGGGGTTGTTGAATTCGGGAGCGGAGAAGCTGTGGGTTTCCGCCATCGGGCCGCCGAGTTGGATCAACAAGCTCATATTCTCCATCTTCGTCCTCTCCGCGTCCGCCGGCGGCATCATTTTGCTGGCGGTTTTTGGGCTTCTTCATCGCAGTAACGTACCGCCGCATCGCGCGCCTGCCGCCGGATATGAACCCCCTCGACGACCGCGCGTTCATGGGCATGCTCGCGAAAGCCGACGCAAACACGAAGCGCTGGTCGTCCTCCACCGTCGACTCCCTCGACAAGGAAAAACCCCAGCGTCAGATACCCTTCCTGCAAACGCGTACCAAAAACGGTTCCGTAGAGTGGGAGTACTCCGAACCGTTAGTACCGAAGGAACGCGAAGACGGTATTAACGACTGGGCGCGTAGTTCGCGGCGTAATACTTTCGTGTCTGCAGATTCCTCCAAGCGCGTTAGCTTCCACCAGGATACGACGCCGACGCTCGGTGCGGCCGCGGACGCGATGAAGAGTGGTAGCCTGACTACTATCTCGGCGAATACTAGCCTTCCCCGTCTGCCTCCGGCGCAGCACAAGAAGAATATGTCAGCCGGAGGCAACGGAAACACGTCGTGGAACGGTCACAGCGCCGTGGGGGGTAGCGGTAATCATCCCCCGGTCACAAACTGCAAAACCGTAACACGATCTGCTTCGCCACGCCCACCTCCATGGATCCGTATCGCAGGGAAGACAGCAGGAACCCATGCAGCGCGCCACGTTCGACGTAACTACCGAACGCCCGACGCGTAATTCGCACCAGTACCATCCTTCATCAACAACCCTGGTAACAAAACAACAGCAACAGCGAATTCGAAGCAGCGCCATTAACCCGCGTCGACAGCGGTAACATGGGCAAACCATCCCGCCAAAAGACCGCATCGTCAAAACACCGCTCCCTCAAAAACGGAATAACAGGCCGCCTGCCGACCTTCAAATCGACCCGCGACGAAGACTCCCGCTCCCCGATCCCGCGCGGCGGTTACTACGAACCCCTAGACTCGACGTCCGGCGACTACAACGACGACGACGACGACGGTAACTGGGTATCGCACGAGAACGACGACGACTACAAATTCCACTCGTTGAGTCCTCCGCAGCACGGCAAGCGCGAGACGAAGAGCGAGCTGCGTAACACGTATTATTTCGACGACGGGGATAACGCGGAGCATCATCACGATTTCGTCGATTCCTCCCTCTCGGCGCAGAAACAGCGCGAATACGGCAACGACGACGTGGAAATCGACGCGGATGTATTAGCGCACGCTCTTAACGTCAGGATGGAGGCTATGCATTTACCCAAGATCGAACCGCTCAACACTGGCAACAAGGTAAGAACGACGGTGCACATTACGCCCGCGAAGAGCAATCCGTCTACACCTACATCGGGGAAGAAGAAGAAGGAGAAGAGGGTGAATAGCTCCGGCGGCGATAGTACCAGCAGCACACCTAGTAAGAGCGGGAAGAAGGGGAGGAAGTATGGACTTTTGGGCGGTAGTAGTAGTCCGAAACCGTCCCCGACGAAGAACATGAGCCCGACGAAGGTGGGAGCGAGGAGTACGAGTAATACGGGGGCGGATAACGGCGGGCAGTTACCGTGTGAATTTGAGGTTGAGGAATGTTAGTGGGAGCGGGGTGGTATAAGGGAAGGGTATTGATTTTTTGTTTTGGTTTAATGCATTATATAAGGTAATTTTCTATGGGTTTATTGTTCACGCAAACTGTCTGATGTCTTTTTTTTTTTTTTTTTTTGATGTATCCAGGCGGGTTTTGTTGAACGAACTCGTTGATGTCTTCATTTATGTACGTAAAGAATCTTAATATAACAACACAACAATCGTTTCAAATCTCTCTCTCCAAATCCATAGCTGGCATTTTTGTCATTGTATCTAAAGAACTCCCTCCAGTTTTTTCCTTCCTCAATACCCCTTATCCTTTTCTCCTTCCATTTCTCACTTATCGTCATAGTTGTCATCCTTCCATATGTACATAAGAAATGTCATTTTGCACGTAGTTAGTTCAATGTGCGACCACCCCTCGAAACCCAAAACACTTTTGTTCTTCAGTCTCCAATTCTGATCAGCCGTTATCTAATTGATAGGTATACCATCTAATCCGTTACGTAGGTTATAATGAAACATATAGCTACACCCAGCGCTATATAAATCATTCGTTATGCGTCACCCTCACCCGTTCCCATCCGGATAAGAAACGGTTAATTATCCCTCCTCTTTCAATCTGCCGTGCTATACCCGATGAACCTTTGGGAGATGGAAATCCATATCACCGTAACGCTTTCGCGCTCGTCGCTGATGTAAGTGTTAAGAAATAATAACGGTAGTGATAGTTTTTAGTGTCTTACGCCCTCCCGTTCGATTCCGCAATGGCGACGTGCATGTCCTTTATCTGCAGCTCGGGTTACGGTAGTGGTTGATATAGTCTTCCCGATAGTATCCTGCGACTTGCTTCAAGTAGAAGAAAGCTCGGTTGATATCATGCTTCGCGTCTAAGCAGAGGGATCGAAAAGAATATTATTATATGTGGTTCGCAGTACATTCGGCTTAGATATCATTTGTTCTCCTTCCTTCGTTTAGCTCCAGCTCTTCCTCCGGGGGGGGGAAGAGTTTAATATCAGCGGAGTCTTTCCCTATTAGGATTGTATCGCATTGATCCCTCGCCCCCCCCCCCCCCCGGCACTCTCGACGAGTATCCAACGTCGCCATCTTCGTCTGGTTGGCTGAGCTATGAAACCAATTCCTCGCTCGGATTAGAAAAATAATGCACTGCTCAAGAGCCCGCCTTTCTGAACACTATACGAGCAACACCTGTTCTGTCGTGTAAAAAGATTCGATTTCCATGTCTCGTTGTTGGCTACGTCTGACACTTGTAACTTGTGAATCGTTTAAACACATCGGCGGATTACAAGGAGAAGGTGGGTATAAAGGCATCGTTGAACATCGATGTCACCTGAATACATACGGGATTTCCCCGTAGCGGTTTCTATGACCCGTCACTTTCCTGCATGTGAAACTGTAGAAATCTTGTATAAGATTGGTATCCCCCGTTTGTTTGTATCGCGATGGTTTTTTTCGCTTCATTTCTTCGAGTAGTATCCTGGATTTTGCTTTCTTTTCCCGTTCTTATTGGTTATGCTATAAGCCAATTTGTTTTCGCACTTGAGAATACTATACTACTTCAATGCTCTCATTCTAACACACTATGCGAGTGTCCCTCTCGCTTCGGAGAAGTGCAATTTCTGTGCTTGCACTTCTTCAGTCAAATTGTGAAAGTCTTATCCTGCCAACTTTTGGAATAGCTCCCAGCGGGCATCGGGGAAATTGGGGGGGAAGAAAAAAAAAAGGAGGAAACGTAGGGATAATCTGTAGTTGAGATATGTATTATTATTTGTTTCCCTTTTCGATTTCCCTAGTAGGCGTTGGAGGGGATATAGCAGCATTTTGCGCATGAGGACTGATGGATATACCGGTCTTCGACACCAGCTGAAATACTCCTTTGAAGTGGTTTATGTAATGGTTTGCGATATTTTTACGCTTATAACCTCATTCTTTTAACGTCTCTTTGACTATTCCCAGCGGCTTCAGCTATGTGACCCCCTCTAGCTTGAAGTTGACTTGGTGTCAGTGGAAGTAAATTATCACATTGCGATCGAGGTGAGTTTTGTATGCGGGATTTTCGGCGCGTGTGGTTTCCCTATCCCACGACTGCGTGAAGGTCGGATAGGCTCGAGATATTTGTCTTTTAAAGCTACTGTATCAGGATAAGCTACGATCACTTATGTATATTCGTTCTTTGAGTCGATAGTGTACCAGATGCGCTGAATATTCGCGGCGGCCAAAGATGTTCCAACTCTATCGCGGGAATTCGCGTCATTTAGGCGGTGTATTCTTCACTACTTAGTTCTTTGTCATTATGGGCGGTGACGGGCGGAAGTTTGGTTTACGCATTTCGGTAGATACCTCAACAAATATCGTGCTCAAGGAAATATGGTGCGACTTGCAGGACCCGTTGCCTTTCTTTCTTCTTTCTTTCTTTTTTTATAACTTGAATGCCGGCTTCTTTGGATGCTGATATACTCTGTATATCGCCAGTGTTTGGATCCTTTGACAAGAACGCTATGGACTTGCTCTATGAGTTCCTCATTATGATTAGTTGAGATTTACCGAGGAAAAATAAAAGGCTTATAATACTCCACTCGATGTAGATTATTGAACAGGTTCTTCGCGATAAAGGGCCTTGGCTTGGGTATCGACCTGCTACAGCGAGCGCGGCGTATGATAATCCTTGGTACTTGCAATGGTGTAGGCTGTATGAACGTTGATTCGCTACTTGCGTAACGTAAAAACCAGAGACACTTCTCCGTGACTAATTCTACATTATCGCCCTACTACGGTGCAGAACATGACTAGATATCCCTCGGGAGTTTTACGGGCTACAATAGATTATCCAGCAATTGTTCCAGCTTGGGGAGTATCTAATGGTAGCGCATTTTCGAAAGACAGAAGTTCGTGAAAGCTTTACGTCCATCTTCTTCGCAAATTACTTAGGTAGTAATGAAATTTGTCTCGATATTGCATAGGGGATGAGTGTGACACGCATCCAGGAAAAGCGAGTATTTAGATCCTAGCTGCTAATAAAAAAAATTCTAGAATAAATTCATTATGGATTCTTAGTACCTCGAAGGCAGGGTCTAAGTTTCCTTTTATGACTGCTTTACCCCTCATTTTCAGATCTCCACTTTTGCCTAAGATTAATAAGTCTATCCAACCAAGGCCATTATCTCAAGCTGATTCATAGGCTTTAGGCATATGCGTCGTCAGTTGAATACCCATGTTTTCACCGCCATCCTCCTTAGATATCAGAGCTATACCTAAAAAGTCATAACAATTGGCAAATTATCATAACTGCTCGTAAAGGTGGGCAATACGACTGGGATAGCTCGAGTGTGTATGCGAGGGTATCTTTAGGCGGCATGCTTGACATAAAATCAAGTAGTAGATATAGGAAGGATTGCATGGGTTGCACCCCTTCGTAGCTCTACCCAAAAAAATGCAATCAAATTGCTTTTCGTTTAGAAAGAGTTATGAGGGAGATCTTCACGACTTACTGTATGGCAAACAAGTCTATAACCGCATAGACGGAGATCTGATCGTGGCATATATGAAGTAGAAACGGGACTGCTTGAGTATACCTGGGCTCCTAGATCCAGTCACCAGGACACATTATTTCCGGAAGTGGATCGGGATGGGAAATGGTATTTGTATTTAGTCTATGAGAGGACCGCTAGCACGCGATGTGCTCAAATTTCGAGAGCGGCAAATTGTCAAGCACCTTCTATTTTACGCCGCTAGAAATAGAAAATAATTAGATACCGTCATAATCGATGTGAGGTTGACCAATGTGGACGCCAGAAACTGTCCCGTGGATGATCGTTATGTTTGTTTGTTGATTCGCCTAAATGCGCAGTACAAGAAAATGTGGTGCAGTGGTATTTTCTCTATACGCTGTGTTTAAGGGCCAAAAAGAGGGGGGGAGGATTTCTTTTTCTTCTTGCGAATTGTTCCCATTCATCGACTGTATTCTCATCAGACGCTGCGATCCTCTCATTCCTTCATAAATGTCTTTGGAACTTATGGCGCTTTTGTTCAGGGTTTCCAAGTTCTTCTAACTTAGGATATTTCAAAATCTTTATTCCCGCACAAAAACATGCAAGATCGGATACGTAGTTGCATTTGGGTAAAAGTTTCGCCACTATGCAAAAGGCCTTGTTCAAACGCTCAAGATATCCGCATTGGAATGTCTTCCCCGTAGACTCTATCCAGATTTCTTGAAGTTCGCAATAGCTATCCGAATCTCTTGCTCTTTATGGACCGTTCCTAGATCACCAAAAAATACCGCTGGCGCTTGTTACGTCATTCCAGTAATTCCTAGTATGTACTGCGGAAATTGTCTCCTAGTCAGGCAAAAAGACTTTTGGTATCGTTTCGGTCAGGGACGACATTATCGTACCTACCAGCAATTATGTTGAATGCCTGCATCCGTTTTTTAGGGTTCTCCGATAGAGCTCGGTACACGATTTTGGTCTGAGCTTTATTTACTCCATTGATATCAGAAGACTTATGTTTCCGGCAGCAGAGCGCCTTGATTCACGTAAAGTATGCGTTTATATGATTACATCGAGGATTAAGCTTACAAGTAACTCCGGGTGTTTTTGATTTCTTATAAAAAAGATCTGTGTAAACGGAATTCCTATACTTGCTCTTACGGATGGCCTTGGATAGTTTCGCGAGGGTGAATACAAGGCAATACTGGCTTATTGGAGGCGTGATGTTTTCGTATATCTGTTATTTGTTGTGTATCAGTAGGGTGGAATGGACTAATTTCGCTTCTACGTCGACCTCGGGATCACGTGCAGTGATTAGCTCCCAATAAGCCTGGCAGCATCGCATGTAGAAGGAATCTCGAGCCACTCTTTCCTCCTTGTTTCCACTTTTCCAATCAAGATGCATTTATCGCGCTTGGGCAAATTCAGCTCGTTCATTCGTACCGCTTGTACGTTATTTGTGAGAACCTGTGTACTGCATCGCGCTCGGTTTTTCCCCGGTAGAGAGACTGGGCCCGAGACAATGGGAACCTCTATCGAGAAATAATACTACGTAATGTGACTATAGTTAATTACGCTCAACTGCCTATGGCAGTAAGCGAGCGGGGGACTCTCGAAGCCACTGTGAGACGCTGCCGTTCCAGAATATTCGTAAATAATTTCTGCGGTAGCCGCGAAAGCACTTTATAAATCGCTGGTGTTGCTATCGCCAGATATTTCACAGGGACAAGGCGACTAAAACTTTTATAACGAAAGTTAGTATTTCCTCATGAAACTGATGATTATCGAAAGTCGGAGGTAGTGCGATATATAGCTCTTCGGGCTTCCACGTCAAGCGGAGTAATATTTCCATTTCCAACTTTGTTAGTCTACAACAGTCTACGCGAGCCTGTTATTGACAGCGTTTATGCTCGAAGCAAAGAAGATACCAGAGAACGTATCGCTCAGGGCTCGATGCATAATATCCTCTTCATGCATTCCTATTTCATATCAAATCTTCGGTTTCGAAGAGATATCCATCTCGCATGGGGTTTCGCTCGCCGGACTGCTATGAGGGGTCGTCATACTGTCCAAATATTGCCAGGACTAATCATCCACAGAGCTACAGGCCTTGTTATAATCATTCATGACAGGGAAGACAATTAAGTCATTATGGAATGAAGACGTTAAACTACGGCTAAAGGAGGTCTCTAAGCGAAAAATTTACTGAGTTCGCATCCGTGAATCGAGTTTTTTAAATGTAAAGATATCTCTTGATCAGAGCTCCATCAGTCCGTTGCAAAAATATCGTAGTTGTCGTGCGCTTCGACAAAGGGAAATTTTGTTGTAATTTATCGTCTTCCGCATTTCCTGATTCTACATAGGCATTATCGTTCGGCGAGAAATTTCGCGATATCTCTAATTTTAGCACCATTGAGTGGGATATCGGCGGGCGTCCTGGGCGGGATTCATGGTTCATACGGCCCACAGCGCCTCGGTTTTTTGTATTGAGAGCAGACTACGTATTGCTTTGCGAGAAACCAACGCGCAATCATACGTTAGTGTCTGCATTAATCCTAAGGAAACTGGTATGTGTTCTTGCGATCTCTCTTAAGTTTAATATGTGTCGACCTCTCACTCGAATTAACAATCCAGAGCGGATTAAATTGTAGAGAATAAACCCACCAGACATCGAGCAGAAGGGAAATTTCTATGCAATGAGCGTCAAATCGTTCGCCTTCTCCCACGGCGCGGAAGAAGTTCGTTGGTTATCATGAGGTTAGAGCAATGCTTTTGAAAAGCTCAGCGCTATTGTTCATTTACGGATAGGACGGGGATGCAAGTGTGAGGAGTTAAAGTTACTTATGGATGTGTATTTCTCCACTTCCGTCTCCTTTCGAAATAATGAAGGACCATTTCCAAGTCTGGAGGCCATTAACAACAACCCTATCATGGCGGGCAATTGCAGATTAAAATATTATTGGAACATTGACCAAGCACGCTGGGTATGTTGGTTTTCAGGGTTTTTGTGTGTGCGTACCCGTTATGCATGCGTCCCCGCGTGATTCCAGATCGCAAGGCTAAAACTTCATGATATAAGGGGCAGACCGGAGTAGACGAAGTGAGTAGTGCAAGGTATGGGAGGGTTCCGCGCCGTACGCTTTTTGCCCTAAACCAGAGCGAGACAGAGTTTATGTTATTGTTGTGTTAACGGGGACCGAGTTCGTCTGCTAGCCTGCGTGGGACGCAACAAGGGCCACCGAATCAATAGCACACATCGAAATATCAATGTTTTTCCACAGCCGACTACTATCCTTTCAAGATGGTTTATTGCAGCATTGTGTGGAACGTGGAGGGGCTGCGCTATGTATTTTGACTGTTATGATTAATTATCGTCAATTCTTGAACGGTCGCCGTGATAGAGCGTTCAAGATGGTTGTAGCTCTCCATATGCCATAAGAGTTCAATACAGCTTTACATCGCGGTAGGATATGCGCCATCACGTCAGTCGAAAATAATCTTTCAAGACAAGATATCGCTTGTCTAGCTCGTATTTTTTTCCGACGGCGATATTTCCGGTCAATTTGGGGGAATATCGATCGAGGATCACATCTGGGTAACGGACTTTGACTTTGCCGGTCGGCTATGGTAGGTTTCTGATTTGAGTGAAAGAGAGGGGAGGTTTTAGTATCTGGTGGCAGGATAAAACTAGTCACAGTTTCCCGTATAAGACACTGAGTATTTATCCTATGGAAACGTCGTGTTTAGGCTGTTGTCTTCTATGTGTTCCAGGATTGGTTTTTTCTTGTTGAAGAAGTTCTAGGTGATGCTACGGTCTACTACATACTAATATCGTAATTATGTTGTGGATAGATCTTTGTTGGTCTTTGATTTGTGAGGCATACCTACATATCTAGTCCGCGTTTGGAATGGAAGATCCCAGGAGGGTAATCACACTATTACGTGGCGAGAACAATTTTTGCGCGATCATTGGTAATCACGATGAAAAATAAGGTGGTATGCTTCTGCTTGAGACGGAGACGCCACGAACCGAATCTTAACGTTTTAATGGCATCCGTGCCGCGATGATGTTCTGGTGGCTAGCACTGTGGCCGTAATTTAGTGATATGCTCCTTCAAACACTAGCAAAATACATTCAGAGGAAGAATTGATGAGAAATTGTCAGAAGAGTTTGAGCAAGACCTTTGTGAAAAAAAAATTTTCAAGTTACCAAATGCGTGGATGGCTTGCTCTGTGAACGCGATGTTTGTCTTTAGTTTTTTTTTTTTTTTTTACTGGTACTGTACTGATAGCCATTCAACGGTATTACGATATCCGGCATTCTTAGTGGTCTTGGACACTATTGGGACCTGCTTGTCATCATCGATTCTACGAGGGTGGCATATATTAAAAAAAAAGTAAGTTAAAACCGAAGGACATGGCTGCGACCTCTCTCGAATTCAGGAACGAATGTTCCATTCGTACTGAAGTATCTCTTGCCTGTAGATTCTCAATGCGAATACTTGCAACCCTCTTTGGAATATTTTGACAAAATGTCAGTGGTCTACCCGCCTCGCTGAGAGTTCGGATCCAATCTCGATACGCGCATCGGCTTCGGGAGAGTCTTGTTGAGGCTCCTTCACGCGGCTCTCCCAAGCGGCTCTTGAATACGAGGTCAAAATTGCGACAACGAAAATGTAATGTTCACGAAACAGAAGGTATTTTTGCGATCGAGTATGCGATATCTATAAGATGCTATAACTGACGAGTATTATCAGACATCCTTCGCTCATGAACGATCCTACAGGGCATAGATGCTGCAAAGTCGCAAAGAATATGAAATAGTTGAAGATTTTGAGCCTCTAAAAGTCGTATGCAGACAAAAGCGAAATACGTCTTTGTGAAGCAAGTTGCTGAAAATGTCTTACATGGTGAAAAATATCATGCCTCTTCGAAATACCGGGTCCTGAGTTCCGTATCTACGGTATTAATATTTAGGATCTTCGATGACTCGCTATACTCTTGAAGTTTCTTAGAGCTTTTCGAGCGCAGAGTTAAGCACGAAGAAGCTGTAGTATTCGAGATGGCAACAAAAGTCATCCATCCTCGCCGTATGAGGTCGCAAATGTACACTACACGCCCGGTTCCTCGTTTACTGCAATGCTGGGACATCTATCGCGTCTTCTTGCAAAAATTTCTTCTGGTCCAGGTACTAGACTTGTCGCAAAGGAAAGGCCAAAAGCGTGAGTATCCAAAAGTCCTGGTAGCGACCATAGGGTCTGCAGCTTGTACAACCTCGCGTCAACTGCAAATATCGCAAATAGCTCCAGCATGATCTACGAAAGCAAATCTTCTAGAATATCTAAAAGCGCACATGCAATCCGTATAGGTATTTGAGCAATTGACAAAGTGGAATATCTACATTTGTACAGTAGAAGGTAGAAAGCTCAAGGGCGGCTCAAGTATTACTCAGAACTATCGGCGTGCATTCTAAGCTTGTCTCGGTGTCTTTCTAATATAGGCATCGTGACATGCGAACTTCTATAAATTCTAGCGGTTTCGCTCTCGAGTTGTCATCTCCATCATCGCACTCAATTCTCCAGACTTCCCTGACTTCGTTCTCTCTCTTTACAAATAATTCGCTCGCTATCATTCATTCATTTTGTCTTCAAAAATTTCACTCGTTACCTTTCACTCTTTTGATATATACCCATTGAAAACCACACTAGAAATCATGTTCTACGCCCGGTTCTCGTCGCCGCCCTCGCAGCACGCAAGCAGCCGCCATGCCGGCTTCTGGTATCAGCTCTGCCGCTATGAGCCGCCGGACACCGGAAACCAGTCTCCCTCGATAGAGTAAATTCTCCATCACCACCACTCCCGGTAAAACCGCAGCAACCCGCTCATGATCATCGACGGCAGCGCGGCCACCGCCTGGACCTCCAACGCCGGCGGCTGCGTCCAAATCGCCATCGACATGAAAATGCCCACCGTCGTCGGTGGCCTAACCTACCTCGTCGCCTCCGCCGCCGCGCCATCTCCGACTTCAAAGTCGAAATAAGCTCCGACGGCGCTCACTGGTCCTCCGTAGCCCACGGCATGTTCCCATCCGGCGCCGCGACGCAGAGGGCGTACTGGACGCCTCAACTAACGCGTTACGTCCGCCTCTCCACACTCGACGCTAAAAGCACCGTCAGCGCGGCGGAGATCAATCTCGTCGGTTACTTCGACTACCTCCCGCGTACTTCGTGGAAAGTTTCCGCCGACAGCGTTAACCCGAACCCGGTATTCCCGCCGACGTATGCTATCGACGGCAACCGAGACACCATCTGGTGTTCCCAGTGGACGGATGCGCAGCAACATCAATCGGATCCGCGGCGGATCCTAAGACGTTCGGTGCGCGGTCCGCATTGGTTCATGATCGATCAAGGGAGGAAGTTGCCGCTGTGGGGCTTTCGTATATGCTCGCATCGGAGGTTTGAGCAGGGGTAACATCGGTGAATATGTCGTTGAGTGCAGTAGCGATGGGAAGGATTGGACACGCTGGCTAGCGGTACTTGGGTCGATGATACGACCGAGAAAGATCGCTACTTTTGGAAAGTCTGTTTACGCTCGTTACTTCCGCCTTAGGGCCTTAGCGAGGCTGGAGGCCGAGGACAATGGGCTTGCATCGCCGAGATCAACCTCCTTACTACCGCCTCTACCTAAATAGCGGCGGTATTGTAATTGAGACTAAGGTGAGATACGAATGAGCGGGAGGTTGCATCTTAGAGTTCATTATAGAAATAATCCTGTACTGTATACGATAGACTGAACTTAGTATTAAGTAGACCTAATTCTAACCCTAAAAAGCTTAACTACCGTAGTTCCAGCGTATGAGAATTTATATTTCCTAAGAACTTTAAATAAGCCTATAAGCTTTATAGAAACGTTGTATCTAGAAATTGGGTTTCTATCATGTTTTCTTGTATTACTTATTGATTATAAGTATCTAATTATGATTCTAAATTTTTATACTATCTGAAATCACGCAAAATTACCACTGTAGACCAATCTCATCATGATGCTCTCGCCTTCCACAGAGATATTATACCAGATTTTGAACCATGGAATCGTAGGTTTCACTAGTCTTGTTAAATTGATCCTGTTATCTACTATCGTGCAGACGGCTAACTATGAATCTTACTCTCTAGCTCTCAGACCTCGATCGCGTTCGCGTACGTCTCGTTCATCCAACCCTCGCGATGTCGTTCAAATGGACCCATGGCTGCCGCTCTCCATAAACCTGCAAACGCAAAACGCGAAAGCAGATAACCGACTGGTAGTAAAAGAACTGCAATATTTCCTTTCATCCTGCAGTAGCTATAAACCCTAAGCGCCGTCAAGTCTCTGCATATTTCAATGATCGACCGACAAGCCGGGCGCAATGGCTTCCAGGATCCGGATATACGCACTATCCCTTAAGCACGCCTCTCAAATGCAGGTTTCCCAACCTGCGCGAGGTTTCCCTGCACATGGTATCTTCGGGGGCGGTCCTCGATTGAGGAGATCGGAGGTATATCTTGACAAATTCGCGAGCGGTATCTCACGTTGCGGGCCAAAACGATTAGAGTAGTCATTGAATACATCACAACTCACGCAAAGGAATTGTGTGGCTTTTCAAATATTACGGACTTGACATTAAATTTTCGGCAAAGCGCATCCTGGAGCGCCATTCACCGGCGAGTTCTAGGAGCTTACGCAGGCCCTATAGCAGGCGTAATCTCACGCTCGCCTGGATTGGAGCATCTAGGCCTCACCTGTTACTTTGATCCTCACGCCGTATATTATTCGATAGATTCATCAGCCTCGAAAAAATATTAGATGAAATACCGAATGGCACCGTTCTCGGGCTTACAAGCCTCTATCTAGATTTCGTACGACTCCCTCAAAAACCAGAAAATTTAGCTAAGATATCTCGCCTAAAAACCTTCACGATACCGCCACATAGCCGACTAGACGCTCCAGGGCCTGACCTTAATTACGTCGGAAACGCGAGGGTGATATTCTGGCGTAACCTCTCTACCACAGTTCTTCTCTAGAGTCAATCATCGTGCCGGGATTATCTCGATACTACCACAGCGATATCCTCGCTGCCTACGACTACCTGAAAAGCTCGCGGGGAATATACATGCGGAGCATCACCATACACTTTTCTCATCCCGATTTTCCTTTCCCGTGCTTACCCGTCCTATGGGAGGCCCTGGCCATGATCATCCATTCGAGGGAATGATCAACGCCGGAAAAACATTCTGGAACGAAGTATTCCCAATTATAAGAAATGTAATACGACACATTGACTTTACCATCGACGAGGAGAGTTGGGCGAACGCTTCCATCATCAAAGACTCATGGGGAGCGTCATATTTTGGGCCGTGCTGGTTCATGGATGCGCTATCCGCGTTAACTCCTCCACCATTGCCGCTATGTTCGCCCTCGCTAGTGTCCTTGAAGCTCTGGGCATGTTTTGCAATGGTTTCTTCTTGAACTCCGTCCCGTGGTTCTCTAAATGCCCGGAACTGAGGATTGTTGAGCTTTCGCTTATAGCTGAGGAGCCTATATTCTAGCCAGCTTCACAGCGGCGGTGATCTTGACCGTGAGATTTACGCGTGTATCCTACCGCGAGACGAGCGGACGGAATGGAATACATGGCTACGATACAGCGTGAACATGTTTAGACAATCCAAGAGGAAGATTATCAGGTCCTCTAGGAAACTGAGAGGAGAGACGTTTGGAAACAATTTTGGCTTAAGGATCGAAAGCTCAGCTAATTTTGCGGAGTAAAAATACTCGCATAGTTGATTTTTATTTATTTTTTATTGCTAACTTTGTCTTTAATTATTGTCGTTGCTTTCTCATCGACAAAATTTAATCAACAAACACCTACTTAACTATCGTCAACACGTCTACGACGAAAGTTTCAAATCAAGATAAAAGAAAAAATAAGCAGTAATAAAAATCGCACAGGACTCGCATTCTTATATACGTATTCAGGTTAAGCATATCTTCCTTCGAGTGAAAGAGCCTTTATCATGTCGCTGAGTACTCGTGCTCAGATAGCGCATACTTTAGCTCTTCAAGATGCGCTAGAGCGCTTTCAGAAATCAGTTAAAACTATCCAGGAGTGCCGTTTACTATGCCTTCCTACTGAAGTCCTCGCGAAGATTGTTCACAATGAAGTAGTAAGTTATGACCTATCCTGTTCTATCCATCTTCTCCAAATCATGCTGATAATTATCAACGTCTTCAGCTTTCCGATGCAGACCGCCGAAACGTCCGCAAGGCTCAAAGCCGTCTGAACAAAGTTGTCTGCATGAAAGGGTTTATCACCATCAGCTTCGAGTTCGGGTCCGTGCGCCTTACTACACCGACGAAGAAGATAGAAAGGTTCATGTCCATTGAATGGAAGAACGTCCCGGAGTTTACCAAGGCGATCCATATAGAGATCGGCCACCTTCCGGCGGCTCTCGCTCGCTGCAGAAGTTTGCTAGATCTAGTATGCCGAGGATTTTGCAAAAGTGTCCCAGGCTTTCCTATCTTAAACTTGAGATGTTTGAGGAAGGCGTTGGGAAGAGGGTACGTTGGCTTTGTTAACATCTGATTGTGAATTATCTTAGCTTTTGGAAATCTATACTGAAAACCCGTAAAGCTTATCGACGAAGAGATTCAGATAATGCTCACGAACATTTGCTCCGCGGGAATTGTAACCATCGATATGGACCTGAAGAATCTGAAGAGGACGTCTGCCGTGGTCCCCTACTGTCTAATATCTCCAATCTCAAGTTGGAGTTTCATAATAAATGGACTTCCGGGGATCCTGGAAACAGTTACGAGACGGGAAAGGAAATCGGTCGAGTTATCGCCAATTCTCCCATGCTCAAAACCCTCACAATCAGTACCGTTCGCGTCCCGGACACGTTCTGTCTCGAGACAATCTTAGACGGAGTTCCCGAGAATCTCATCCTACCCCTTAGGAAGCTTTCGCTTGCCTTGTCAAGACCGGCGGCGTTTCGCAGGAAAATCTAGCTAAATTGAAATTCCTCGAAAGCTTCACCGTCCAAGCAGACTCCAAGATCCTCTTGAGCCACGCTCTCCGAAAGCCGACGTAACCGAAGACATCTGGAACGGTTTCGCGAAAGCCAAAATCAACCTCAAAGCACTAAACGTTCCCGACTCGAGGGCTATTCGCTGAACACTATCGACGCCACCTTCGCGTACCTCACGCTTAACCCATCGCACGTCACTCACTTGACCATCCACAACCTCCACTCCGAGTTCAACTTCGATCCATTGACGATGCAGGTCTCCGTCGACGCACTGAGGAAGCTAGCGGAGACCAGTGCCTTGTTTTGGAACGAGATATTCCCCACAATCAAGAAGAAACCTCCAGCACCTGACCATCACCGTCGACGAAGTCAAGTGGGCGAAGTGGATACTGTACAATTCAAAACTCGAAGAATACCACTGCGTCCAACTCATCCTGTGCCTACGTTCTGCGCTGAACAACCTCGTACCACAAATATCCGGCTCGCTCGCTTCACCATCGTTAATCTCTCTCCGCGTCTCGACAATTTTCCAGCCAAACATGATCACGAACAGCCTCTCCTGGCTCAAAAACTGTTTGAAGATCGAAGACGTCAAGTTCACTACCATACTCGAGCGACCGGTCCCGGCTGGCTACTTAAGCTGCGATCGCGATGATATTAGCGACATAGACATTCTTATCAAGGAGTGGAGGTCGGTCGCCACCAGCCGTCCGTGTGGAGTAAGTTCAATTACGAGCTCGATGTTCTGAAATATGCTGCCGGAGAGGCTCCGGCGGAGATGAAGACTCTTCGCTTAAACCGTGTGCTTAAGGTTGGAGAAAGTCGCGACGGGTATCCGAAGCTTAGGATCAAGAGTTCCGCAAACCAATTCAAGATCGTAGGCAGGTAGATGGACTAGGAGCGTCTGATTCTGGCCTGAAATCGGAATCGGCGGGACTTTATTCAAAACTTTATAAATTCAGGCTTCTATTGCCTTATTTCTTTACTACTCATAATTCTCGATACCCGTTCGTTTCGACCGGACAAGACATTACTTTACGACTACTAGATGATCAGGAAGCGCTTATTTGCGTTCTGATATTACTGTTAGACCTTCGCGTCTAGATCGGGTTTCCATTTGTGTATCTCTCTATTTCCTTTTTTCTTTTTTGAAAATCATTAGCAGCCAGATGTAATTACGAAGGACGTGTATCTACGATGAAAGCAATACCGGAGAAGTGTCGGCTTTGATGAGCATCAAACTACTGGGACTTTCAATTACGAACAGCATTCTCTAGATGTCATCTTGTACATAGAAGCCTTATCGCCAAAGAAAGAATTTGTTTTCTAAAAGAATCGTGTTCCCTCAAGAACGAATTTCGAAGTTTTCCGTCTGAGATTTTTCATCCGATATTAACCAGGAACGAATTGAATAAATTTTATATCGGCTTGTATAATCAGCACAGGTGCTCCGAAACACATTTTACATTAGCAGTCTTTAGAGTGTTTGAGCTGTTGAGTTCAAAACTACCGATTGAATTCCCTAAACCCTCACGCGAGACATTAATGGGAAATCTACGAAGAAATGGTGGGTTCTACTATAACACATTTTAACGTTTCGGATTTGACGGAGCTTCGAGTTTCATTCAGCCGATACTGTTATTCTCACATGCCCAATTCTCCATTATTGATACGTAGCACAAGGCCCTTTTTTCTGGGCTATAGTTGTCTCGAAACCATAGCGTAGCAGTTGTGGCTCTCAACCGCAAAGAGCTTTTGGCAGGATGCGGTCCCGCGATACAAGATAGTGTCGAAGACTTAGCGCCAGCACAATTAGTGAGACTTCTATAGCACTGCTGTAAGAAGAAGCTATAGCCATAGTGCTATCCGTTCATGCAAGAGAACGGCTAGGTAATATCGCTCTTCCTTAGTCTCACAGTAGCTCCGTCCTCCACAAGTCTACTTCTGTAGTAACCAATATATTCATTAGCTAGCTAACTACAAGAAGATAGAAGAAGAAGAAAAAGAAGTTTACAATAGTAAGAATATAAGGTATAAACAAACATTCTCCACAACTCTCTCTCCTTCCATACATTGGGAACTTAGGAGTTTTCCAGATCTATCTCCCATTCTCCGTGCATCTAGAATATCCTATAACAACTTCATACCACTAAATTTACAGGACTGGCTGCTGTCAATTCGAATGAGATTCGCAAAAGTTGTCCTAGTTTCATGACCTTCAATTTTTTGATCTAGATGCTATCTGTGGTTTAAGCATGATTACCAATGGTTGAAATGACAAAGTAGAGAAAGGTAGTAACTGGGATCAAGCTCTACCTCAAAGTCTTGTGCCATTTGTTCCTTACAACTCAATATGAATATAATGATCAGTTTCCCAGGATCGTTCACGTATTATCCGAAGGAGTTGCGCCTTGATCAAAAAAGGCTGAAAGTTTTCATATCCTTTTCTTATAATTGACTAGAGGAAGTTTCTCGACATTTTATCCTGAATCGCCTTTTGTGTATTTCGTCGTTTTGGCAATAGTAGTAGTGAATCTATTTAGAGTTAATTTATTAGTTTCCACTGAAGAAGTTTCCGTACGTTTCCGTCTTGATCTGCGTGAAAAAAAAAGGTCTTATTTCAATTGAAGAGATGTAGAATCAAGGTGTCTCTTCTTCCTCACTTGCTTTTTAGTTTCATATAATATTCCTCATGTTATATACAATATATCGCCCATCAGGTCTCCACAAGAGGCGCAATGACATTCATCAAGGTCGGAACAGGCGGTATTCTTAATTTCCGAATGGAGATACTTCAGAAGATTTTCTTCGACGATATGGTAAGTCGATCTTCGCACTTGATTTGCGCAATTGCTGATGGCCTGATACCATTCGAAGCTATCTCTTCGAGATCACACAATCTCCGTCTAGTCAACAGTCGGTTCCGCGGTGTAGTTGATATGGATCCGTGGTTGTCGATTGCTCTTTCCTTTGAGGAAGGCAATACCTCCATCTATAAGACCTCCATTGGCTACTTTACGAAAGCAAAACGTCAGGCAGGTGGCGAAATCGATCAAATTGACCATCGCAGAAGGGACGAAAGGCCTGGACTGGTTTTGTGGAGCACCGTTTTCGCGTCTTTGAAGTCATTTCCAAAGCTAGAAGAAATAACATTAGTCGCGAACTTGTCCCATTTAACCCAGGACGGCGCTACGCCGTACAATCGGGTATGTGGATAGATATCCCAATGACAGGAAGAATAACGGGACGCAAAATGAGGCTAAAATAAACGCTCTACAGTCCTTTGAGCGTTCCACTGCAACCCAATCATGCCCGAGCTTATAGTAAGATCCAAATAAATAAAATAAATAAATAAAAATAAATAAAATAAATAAGATTTAAATAAAATAAATAAAATAAATAAACAATAAAATGTAAATAGAAGATAAATAAATTCGACGAAAATGAGGGGCGCGTAAATTAGCAAACTTTCTCCACTAAATGTACAAACCACCAAACGACAACCAAAAGATTGATCAATATATGTATTCCGTCGTCATATTACCATCGTCCTCACCAAAATGGCTCTCTCGAGACACCAGTGGAGATTCTTCTCAAGATATTCTACAATGAAGCAGTTCGTATCTCCTTCCCCCAGCCATCA
This sequence comes from Pezizomycotina sp. ARF18, assembly GCA_002224055.1. Lineage (NCBI taxonomy): Eukaryota > Fungi > Ascomycota > Pezizomycotina sp. ARF18. The sequence goes on along the minus strand of AZLU01000108.1, from coordinate 6,402 downwards.
TCATGATATACCTCAAGCTAATTCTCCTTTCCTCTAGCTCTCTATCGACGACAGGCTCAACATACGTCTCTCCAATAAATTTCTTCGTGATATTATCTCGATGAACCCGTTATTCCGCTTTCACTGGTCTTTAAGCGCGTCAACGATGGCCAAACTGTCACGCAGAAGATCCGCAGCATTCGCTCAAAGGACAACAAAAACGTCAGGCGCAACGTGGGGCTATGAAGATTGTCCTCAATTCTTCCCCTCCATATGGTCTCACGACTTCGCTAAGACGACGTGCGAGTATTTGTTGAAAGGCCTGTCGAGGCTCTCGGAGATCACATTGGAGGTGAACGTTGGTCTAATCTTGAGGCGTTGGTCGACGGAGGATGTCAATGCTAATATGGTAAAATTCTCAACGAGCTTATAAATTCTCTTATATATTATGCCCCCCCTTTTTCTTCCTTTTCGTCAAGTTCGACACAAGAGAGTTTTTAGAGCTGCTTGAAGCAGCTGTCGTAATGAGGATACGTCACTAAAACAATTCCGTTTTTATAGGCCGTACTCGAAGAGCTTGGAACTTTAGTCGCTAAAGTATCTGAAGCAGGAGTGAGGAAGCTCAATGTTTGCCTGCAGAACAACACGGGGAGGGAAATACGGTTCTCTCGAACCTATCTAACCTAACAAGCCTCACTCTGTGCTTCAATTTCGCGCGCCGGCATTGATCCCACCAGATTAATCTCGAAGGTCATTTGAGGTCTCCGAATCTGGAATTCCTCTCCTCTCCAAAGCATGAGCTGGTCACAGTTGAACGCTGTTTCTCTCGATTTGGATCGCATATTAGACGGAATCCCAGCGTCCCACAATCTCAAAATCAAAACACTCTCTTTGACGGAAGTCACGACCAGTTTGCAGCCACATAATATCCCGAAATTGAAACTCCTCGAAAACTTTGTGATCTCACAAGACCCTGGTATGATGCTCCAGCCCCTGTTATCCTTTCTCGCTTTCATATCTGGAAGGCGTTTTCGGAACTGGGCGGCAAACTACGTAGTATAAAGGTTCCAGCAGGTCGGAGTCTCAGTTCAGCGACATCAACGAAATGCTCTCCTACCTCAAGGTCGACGGCTTCGCAAGTATTTCGCAGTTGACAATCCAGTTCGAATATTGGAGCAACGAAGACACTGAGGGAATGCAAAGGCTGAAGAATATTGCCGACATCGGCAACAACTTTTGGGGGGAGGTTTACCCGGCTATCAAGAACACCTCGCTCATCTGGATATCAGCATCTCAGAAGATGGCTTGCAGCAAGGCTTGCTTTCGAACATCGAAGCTTATCGCAATATAACCAGGCATTCTATTCTTAGTCTCGCACCCCCGGAAGAAATTTTCCTCTCGTCACCGTCACTCTGTTCGATTCATTACCACACCCTTTTCAGCGCAACGGCCATCAGGGATATCATGCGCGCCTGTCCTCTGTCCGAGGCTCCGTACTGCGAAAATCTCAACTCTAAACGAAAGCCTCAACTCCCGCAACCTTGGTACAGAGACCGACAACAACGTGGACAACCGCATCACCAAGTGGAAAGCCAAGAGGAAAGCATGGCTACTGGAACAGCTGCCTGGTCGTTCCTCTCAGCGTCAGGAATATGCACCGCACAGGGGCAAACACTACCTCTTGGAAAGGGAGCTTGGAATTGACTACGATACGAAGACGGCAAACCTAGCTTAAGACATTGAAGCACTTGAATAGATTTGCGAATGATTGATATTTGCGTACTATGGATTATTTCTATATATTTGGCTCAACGTCGTTTTATTTCATTATCCTCTTAACACGAGCTTTCGAAAATTATTTCTTCCTCCCTAAGCTGCATTCCCGACTTATTTTCTCCTCATCACGATATTATTTTTCAAACAATCCTTTTTTATCTTATGTTTGCAGCATTTAAGCATTCCTCATTAATTCCTCACTGATGTGCTAGGAGAGGCTTCGTTTTCCCGTATCATGTTAATAATCAGCTAGTATTTACACCAGACGGATTAGCAAGGACAATCAAGGGCTTATAAACAAATACTTAGGTAGTCACGAGATATAACAAGCCTTTGTTTAACTCGCCTATATTGGCTCATCCATGCTTTCTGAACGCAGATACACAAACGGCCATCCGACCGTGGTTCCCCTTCTGTTACTCTCTATTACAAATTTGGTGGTACCGGCGACTTTGATTGGTTGGTTTCACTTTTCTCACGAATATTCAAATTATGATCCATTGCCGTATAGCAAACTCGACCGCGCTTAGATTTTAGAGCGACTTATACGCTGGCTTAAGGCCCAGTACATCGAGAGCTGGGCAGTATCTACAGGTTACGAACGACCAATTGATATAACCTCCATTACACGCCAGAAATGTATGGCCTATAACCCTATCAACATGCTTTTTTTTATCTCGCCCCATTATCATCCTATTCCTCACCGTCCGTCATCACTGAAGCGAAAGAAATATAGTAGCTCGCGATATCCGGAAGCCAATGTTCGCAAGCTCTGCTAGAACGTGCTGATGGTAAGCGTGCGTTGATATAGCGTCCTTCAGCTGAAAAATATTCAGCTGAGATATTAATCTATGAGCTTTACCTCGCACATTCGATCGGGGCTGCTGAGCTCCCCGGGGTTATATCGTCCAAGGTCACACAGGTTATAAATGATTGCGCCGGGCGGGTTTGTTATCCGCGTTTCTCAATATTCAGTGTCAACACCTTCGTCTATAAAACCATCGCTCTTAAGCGAACGACACCGTAACGAACCGCTATAGCGACCGGCAAGTAACCATCTGCAGATTTCCGTGCTGCGAAATTTGTCTAAGTCACTCAAATCCTCACTCTATAAGAAACGAAATAAAAATAAAAATAAAAATAAATAAAACACATTATGGACTCAGGAACACAGATACGTGTATCGACGCTTACGGGCCGGCCTCTGGTTGGATTTGTTACCATGCGGCTCCCAGAAACAGGTCCCGATCACGATGATCCCTGCAAATTTATGGCGCCGTCAGATTAACCAGCGGCGCCAATTCTTCCGACATTTACAACCGCGGTGAGCGAGACTATACGTTCACACCGGAGACGTCCTCACACTAACTGCGCCGGACCGAGCCGTATCCGCTGGCGGAAGCTTTACGGTTTATTTTAACTCAAGCGTCACGGTTTTATTACCTTGGACGGACGATATTGTGTCGGTCAAATCGCTTGGAATGCTAACGGTGCCAACAATGTATCGACCGGGTCCAATCCGGCAAGGTCAGCAGCCAGTGAGGGTTCTCTGTAGGGCTGGATTAAATTGTGATGAGTAATGCCGCCGAAGCTCTAGTGGAAGTTATACCGGTCGATAGCGACGGGGAAGAGGATTCTGTCACTGTAAAGCTGAATGAAGCTATACCTCTGCTCAGAACCGCTCTAGCCGTGTAGGTAAACGGGACCGTCACGATTAAAGCACAATTGAGGACTAGCAGATAGACTACTACTGATAGGGACCTCGCGAATGGGACTGTGGAATTCTTGCCTGGTTCGTCGAATCTGGAATCTAAGGCTTTCACGGCAGAACGTGATGGTAAGGTTAATGTGAAGGTTAGCTGGTCTTGATACCTAGATTGTTCGAGTATTAGAATGCTGGTGTGGCTTTTTGACTAGCAAACTTCAGATAAAAGTCACGGAACAGAGCTCTTTTACATACGAAATGATATAGAATGAAGCCAGCGCTTGTACGTTAATTTAGAACCTAACGGTTAGTCGGCCGTTAATATATCGCTTTGTATTCAATGAGAATGAAATATCTTCCAGGTTCAAAGCGACCCCGATGTCTAGCTTTATCGAAAGGAGAGAAATGCCTGCGGGCCAATGCAGGAAATCATTATGAGGATTTTTTTATAGGCTATGCTATGGGATGAACTCATGACCAGGCGAGCAATGGTACTATTATCAATAATACATTCACTATCAATAGTTATCAACCTTGCAGAGGTGATAAATATATTAATACCTTAGCCGACCATTTAAAAAACTGAAAGTTGGCGTAGCGTGTACATAAATAGAGGCGTGCCTAGAAGACAATAGACATTAAGCATAAGCAAAAGTAACAATATTCATTCGAATGCATTCCTTTCCGCGTTGATGCTCCGAGCTAAACCAAATATATTGCCTCCATGATTGATTATATTAATGTGTCCCTCAGCCTGGTGATGTAAGACTCCTCTCGTTGTTTCCGTATCTCTTATTGCCTTTTGCGTCAGTAGCCCTGCGTCTACCGAGCTTTGTACCTGCAAGTTTTATTTTCCCTGACAGTTAGAAAGATCCTCGAGTCTAAGAGGAATGATAAGGTCAACAATACTACACTTGTTAGGGGGGGAAGAGGGAACTAGACTGTCACCGGCCCTTACCATTTGAAACGAGGTATTATGTTCGGTCCGACAGATCCTCCTAGCTAGTAGTCGCAAGAGGCGCAGGGCGAGGTGGAAGTTGAATATCGTCGTTGTCATTGGCATCGTGAGGTTCCGGGTTTTGCTCTGGAGCATTGGCTGCTATTAACGCTGTTAGAGTTGTTCTTCGCTTGACTAGAAGATAAATAAACTTACCTTCGGTATCCAGGACTGGTTTTAATTTCCATTTATTATGACAGTTCCACATGAGAACAATGACTGGCGGTAGGGCGACAAGCACACCAAATAAGCCGACGAGAGTATCGGGTGACATTGTTTTGGTAAGTGGAACTGAAAGAAATCGATGAAATAAGTGTTTAAACTAGCTTCGCTTTAGAACTTGACTTATTGACGAAAAGGTTTAAGAGAAGTTTAAACCCCGTCATTTATGTCGAAGCGCGTTCTATTTAAACATCTCTAGGACTATATTCAACACTCATGGAGCAGCAGGTCTTCCGCTTCGCCTCAAAAGTATCGGGCCGCAGGTTTTGGTTCGGTATATCTTCATGGAGTTTCCAAGTTTTGGATATCCCGCAATCCAAAAAGGCGCTGCTCCACCCTGAGCTTATATTAACCTAAGAAAAAAAAAGGAGAATATCTCATTTTCTGTGCTTCCACAGTCTTTTTAATACTTCTTTTTGAATCTTTTTTTAATTTTATTTTGGAATCCAGAATGGTAGTATAACGGTTCAGGTGCAGATAAATGTATCTGAATGTATACCGCTTGCGCAACTAGCTTGTTGAAGTCAATTATAATATATGTTTGGGTACATGGTAGTACATCAGCCTTCTGCTATAGATTTTGGACAGCTCTTCCCTGCGGCCCCACACTAGATTACGATTGCTTGCAGATAGGAGAGCTATAGGATCGCCTATAGGCTATGATTGTCGAGCCAATACAAATATTCGGCAGCTTCGTGTCTCGGATGGAGAAGGCCTTTCCAAATTAGGGGTAGTGGCGTTTTCTTGGCGGAAGTCCAGATTTGGTCCCCAGATTTGACCCAGATTTTGGTCCCAGATTTTGGTCCAGATTTTGGATATCTGTGATCATGCACCTGTTTACTCACAGCCTGTCTCCCCCCATGGATAATCAAAAATTATGGTTTAAATACTCAGATAGCTGGCATATCAGTTCTCTGGCCTGGATTCCGTTGTGCTTAGTACTGCGCGCATTAATAGTATACGATTCTTTAGAAAATGTCTATTTCGCTCCCACAGAGATCTCTTCCGGCGACGGTATGTGGCAAAATAAGGGAAACGCTCGAGTTCTTTATAAGGTCAAGATAAAAAACTTAGAGACGTTATGGATTATAATGACGAAATTCCATAGCTCCACGCCAAGTGGGTCCCTAAAGCCCCTGTCGTTTCCCATCAAATCCCCAATGCTAATTGATAATTATTAAAGAATGGGAATATGAAGCGCAATTCCAGCAATGGGGTTCAGAAAGAACTTGAAGAAAGATGAGTGGCATTATCGATCAGATTTGGGGAAGCGAAGACGCGAAAGGCAAAGAATCGAGTTATCCTAAACTGTATTCCATCCCGGCGAAAAAAGTACGCAAGGAAACGCTTCGAATCGTGCCCCGATACAGGAAATAACGTACGCAAGTCAGAACTTCCCTGCTGGCTAATTAGAATGGAAAGCTAATGAGAAAGATATAAGATAATGCTACGGCCGGGACGGTCGTTCGGACTCCGGTTTGAGCCCTGTTCGAGTCCCGTTTAGACAGCATCCTTCCGCTTCCGACGATAGTACGTCCCGAACACAATGTCCATCAACACCGCGAATCTGCCCAAGCGCAGCCATCGCCCCTTCTGCTCCCGACCACTATGTTTCCTGGGCAAAACGTCCTTCAATCCGATGAACTGAGCAACTGCAAGCCGTTAACCCACATTTTTCTGAGATGCGAGCGACCAGAAAAAGACCATAGTAAATGCTATCTCA